>RJWT010000727.1:0-59176 GCA_004365215.1 Cuniculus paca | reverse complement strand
CTGAGGGCCGTCAGGAGAGGATTCTGGGTCATAACCAAAGGTCACTGAGATTATTTCCCTTCTGCAGTGAAGTCCTGCTCCCTCAATATCCGCGTTCTCACCCACGTGTTCAGCTGTGTGACCAGTGGGGCCATGTGACCAGTTCGGGTCAAGGGACTATGAAGCAAAAGTGGTTTATGTTGGTTCAAGGTCAGCTCAAGGTTGCCACCATGAAGAGCAGGCTGTGCCCTTGCCACGGTGACCCAGGAGCCATGTCTTCTGGCCGTGGAGCTGTGAGTCAGCCCTTGAAACTGACCTGCTCCAGGGAGTTGCCAGATCCAAGTGAATTTCGCAGCAATAGGACGTGCATTTTTATTGTTAAGCTCCTGGGGTTTATGGTTTATGGTTCTGATCCCATAGCATGACCTATCCTGTCCTGACAAAAATATTCTTCTTCTCTAAGGCTAGCAAGGCCTGGGGCGCTGGGGCGAAGCCAGCATCTCTGACTACAGTTTATTTAGTTCCTTTCTCCATTTAGCTGAGGCATCAGAAAAGTGTTTGGAAGGAGCCACACGGCAGAGTTATGCTTATCTGCCTCCGAACACTGTGGCTCCCCTTGGCTGGAGAATATGACAGTTTTCTCAAGCAGACAGCCCCTAGGGAGAAAAAAAAATGATTATATGGTGAAATGCCAGAGTCCTTCACGATGCCAGAGAGATTGACAGCAATTCTTAGTACTCCTGGAGTATGTGTCATCCTGAGAAAGCATAAATGTATTACAAGCCTCCGGGGGCAGGATGAAAAGCTTCTGCAGCCATCAATAGTCTATGCCTCTTGTCAAGCCCCGAGGCAGGAAGGAGGCCTGGATGGGAAGGGGATTCATAATCATGTGCTGGGAGAGGAATGGCTAAAGAACCTGGGTGTGTTGGGTCTAGAGGAGAGAGAGCTCGGCGGCGGGGATTACATGCTGGCGTCTTTAAAAATTCAAGAGCTGTTATGCGAAAGACAGAGCAGATTTGCTCTTGGTGGCCTTGCAGGGTAGAGTGAGACCAATGGATGGTGTTACCTGGAGACAGGGTTCAGCCCACGAGAGGAATAAACGGACCATTGTTGGGGGTGTTGGAAATGGGCCAGGCTGTAGGGGTCCCATCAGTGGGTGACTAATTTAGAGCATTTTGACAATGTTCAGTAAAGCGCCTGCCTCATTGTGGGCAGCAAAGCCACTGGGTGCGAGGTTGCTATCATAAAAGGAAGTGAGTGGGGACACAGTCTTGGGTTTAAATATCTGTTCGTACACTTCCAGCTCTCCTTCCCCAAGGCTGTGTGATCTTGCACCAGTGAGATGACCTTTAAACTGATTTCCTTCATTGTGAATAAAGGCCTCCTAGGATAATGGCAGGTATATGCTGTGAAACATATTTATAAACTGATTTTGAGAAATATTTGAAATAATAAACATTGATAACCATCAATAAGCTTCACAACAATGGGACCTTACTTTTCTGGGATATATTCTGGGCACATGCACAACTGCTAATATGATACCACCCTACAAGAGACGGATGCTGTTGCTATTCCCAATTTTTTTTTCTTTTCATTTTTGAGACAGGGTCTTGCTATATTGCTATGTAGTTTTGGTTGGCCTTAAACTCACTATGTAACTCAGGTTGGTCTTGAACTTGTGGCAATCCTGGCTCAGCCTCCTGAGACTGGGATCAGGGGCATGTGCCACACTGCCTGGCCAATGATCCCTACTTTTCATATGAGGAGTTGAAGGATCCCAAGAGAGCCAGATATTAGGTTTAGAAGTCACATAGCATCACTTCCACTATCACAAGCACTCCCAGATCTAGGATCAGAGTCTACAACTCCCACCTCACAGAGGAGGAATTCTAAAATCACATCGAAAGAAGCACATGCATGAAAGGTATTATTGAGGCAATTTTCAGAAAATATAATCTGCAAAAGGCTGATAGCAGACATTAGCTGAAAGAGCCATGTTGGGAGGATAGAAGAAGCCAGGGAAAGACTGAGAATTTCCATGTTTTCTTTTTTTCTTTATGAGACAGGGTCTCACTGTATAGCTCAGGTTGGCCTTGGCTCCCTATGTGGCCCAAGCTGGCCTTGAATTTTTGATCCCCCTGCCTGAGCCTCCAAAGTGCTGGAATTGAAGACATGGGCAATTATAGGTGCAAGCTAGGGTTGAACATTTCCCCACTATTTCTATTTTATGGTCATTTCATTTTAAAGAAAAATACCAGCCCAGTTGGTATTCTGTGTGTCTTATTAACATAAGCATTGGTCAACCCCTCATATAATTTTTGTCCACTTGAACATGAGCTTTCTTTTTCATAAAGTAATTTTTAAATTATTTTGGCCCACATTTTTATGACTGCACATTGATTATACAGATTAATGATCTTCATTTTGCCTGATTTATACACGAACATAACACCCTCTAATTATCCTCCCATTACCCCTCTTTGACCTTTCCTCTTCTGCAAGTTATGTATGATGTCTGTCCTTCATGGAATATTTTCTGCTATATATTTATATACAAAAATGACCACTCCATAGTATATCATTTCACCATTTACAAGTATGTCTTTTTTTTTTTTTTAACCCAAAGATTTCAATAGAAGCTATTCTCTGGATGTTTGTTGATTCTTTGAGAAGGAAATTCCCTTACTGTGTTAGTATAGCCGTATGCTACACCATGGCCTTTCGGTCAGTGATAGACCTTATGGATGTCAACAGTGGTCCCATAAGAGCAGAGCAGAGCTGAGGAATCCCTTTTGCTTAGTAAGGTGGTAGCCATAGAAACATTCTACTTACAAAACAAACTTTAGCTGAGCGAGGTGGTGGGTGCCAGTAATCCCCACAGGAGCTTGAGGCAGGAGGACCACAGTGAATTTGAGGGGAGCCTGGACTACATAGTGAGCTTAAGACCAGCCTGAACTATTTGGTGAAACTCTATCTCAAAAAATCTGAGAGCAGGGCCAGGGATATTGCTCAGCAACAAAGCACCTTCCTGGCAAGCATGAGGTCGTAAGTTCGATCCCTGGAACCGCCCCCACCAAAAATCGGAGAACAAGTTAACAAAAAAATAAAAAAAAAGTTTACTGTGAAACAGTGTGCTGTATTACACTGGTAGCAACCTCTGGTATAGGTGGTGTGTTTGAAAAATACGATGAATATTTAAATTAAAAAATAAAGCTGGGTGTGGTGGTGCATTTCTGTAATCCCAGCACTCAGGAGGATGAGGCAGAAGGATCCCTGTGAATTCAAGGCCACCCTGGGCTACAAAGTGAGTTCAAGACTAGCCTGAACTGCACAGTGAAACCCTGTTTCAAAACCAAACCGAACCAAACCAAAAAAACACATAGCTATGAATCACTCTCAGAATATTCCCCCTCACTTCAAATACAATTGTTCCTTTCTTCCTGTCACTTTCGGAAGCAGTTCTGGATGTCTTCTTTCCTGAGTGTCTTTAGTTGTGCTGTCATATCCTGAATTGATTTAAAACGTTTCCCTTTCATGATCATTTTGATTTTGGGGAAGAACCGAAGTCACACGGTGCCAAATCTGGTGAATACGGTGAGGAAGACACAGCGTCATGCTTTTACCTGACAGAAATTGCCATAAACATTTGATCAATGAAGAGTGATTACAAAATACCATGAATGTTTAAATTAAAAATTTTATTACAGTAAAGGACACATCACCAGTAATTCCCTTCGAAAGACTCCCCCTTACTTTGAACACATTTACCTCATTATTCTTGGCAATGCATCTTTTGTTGTGATCAGTTTTTTAAAAAATGTAAACCTTCACTTTATCTCTCACTTACTCGTTGTGAGATGATGACTACATCTCTGAACTGCACCAAGAGGCCATGGAGAGCAATTGGCCCTCGCCTAGGCTGGTGAAAGTATGCTCTGATCTGTGTACTCAGCAATGAAATCCCCGGACTGTGTATTTCTCAGACCACGTCCCCATCGTTACACCATGCATGCCTGTACTTATTAAGTAAAAGCCAGTGAAACTGATCTTCACAGTCTCTCTACCTTTGACCGGTCCTGCAAAAAGACTGAAAAGGCCTTGATTCTCTCTGACCTAAGTGCATTCTGGAGCTAAATAGGTCAGGACTAAGGATCAAGCATTCCCTTTGGGTCTGTTAGTTCATGGTCTTGATGGGAAGAATTCAGTGGGTGAATTATGTCACCTGATGGTGACATCAAAGCTTGATGATGTGGTTTCAAATGACTGTAGTGTAACAGAGAATAATCCCCAGCCAGTATACTTCAGTTTGTTAGTTGCCAGGCAATAGTTCTTGCTCTAGTCCAGTTGCTCCTGTCTCTTAGGAATGGCTGGTCACTGTGATGCACATTGTATAAGCCAATCCCCCATTGACAAGCCATTCTGCCTCTGTCCTTCCTTCTTGCTTATCTCATATAGCGCTAGACCACCAGAGATCGGGGCCTGATACTCTGGGAATGATCCCGATCAGGATCAGTGCCCATTGATGTAAATAAATCTGCCTCCAAATCCTGGGTGTCCATTTGGTGTTTCTGCTTGCTGCTGCAGTAGGACTGAGACAGTCTGGTCTTGAGGAAGTTCTTGGGCCCTCCAGGCCCTGCCTTGCCTATGCTGTCAGTGGTGCAGGCTCTTCCTTCTGGGACTGAACTGACCAGAGAGGTATGGGCTCTTCCTGTCTTCCCGTTTTGGCCCCCAAATCCCATAGAATGTGCATGGGTGATGCCTCACAGACAACTTGGATCCATGAGGCAGGCAGTGCCTTTCAGACTTTATTCCAGTGAGTGTGCATGGAGGGGGATTGATGAACTCCGTGTAAGGGCTGTGGAGGGGGAGCAGGATTTATGGAAGAAAACAGGCACAAAAGGGCAGCCTGAAGAAGTGTGCAAGGCTGCGTGCCAGAGAGTGACTCAGTATTAGAGTCCCTATCTATGCATATGGGGAGTAAATGGGACTTTTGTGAACCAAAATGGATGAGGTTTTTCCTGGCACTGGCAGCAAGACTTACACAGAAAAGGGAGAGAGGGAGAGGAAGCCCAACAGAAAAAAATGGTTTTGGAGAATGATTGTTGTAGATTTTTAGAATCCTAGTCTAGAGAAATTGAAATTTACACATACTCTGTCTGACACACACACAAACAACAAACACAGGTTTTGTTTCTTTTAGGGAGGCACACAGTCGGTTGTGATGCTGTAAAAAACACGTTTCATCCTGACCCCAGTTTCCCAGCATACAACTCTGAAAATCTTGGGCTCTCCGCAGTGGTAAGTGTCCTTTTGTATCCTAAAGTTGACCCATGGCTGGCAGGACCTAGGCAGCTTCAGGATCATCCACAGAATGACCAACTTGGGATTAGCGGGGTGGGACATTGACTCCCATCCCCCAAGCTCTAGGGAGGGCTAAAGGTTAAGCTGCTGACCGGTGAGCAGTGAGTTAATGATTCATGCCTATGTAACAAAGTCCTCATAAAAATCCTGCGGGACAGGGTTTGGAGAGCTTCCCGGAAGGTTTCAGGCCCAGAAAAGGCATGAAGCTCCCACCTTTCCCCCCTATAACTCGCCTTCTGTACCTCTTCATCTGTATTTCTTTGTAATGTCTTTTATGATCAGCCAGTAAGTGGGAGCCCCAAGTTATAGGCAGTGGTAGGAACACAGGTAAAATAACCCAGGGCTTGCAATCAGCATCTGAAGTAGGGGTCAGGCTTGTAGGTCTGCGTCCTCGAACTGTGGCCTCTGATGCTCTCTCCAGGTAGATAAGTTTCAGAATGAAGTCTGAATTAGAGGGCATGGAGCTTATACATGTTGCAAAATTGATTCCCTGATGGTGGAGAGAAATCCCCACTTATTTTGGGGTGACAGATGTCTTTTGTGTTGGTTGTTGTTGAGTGAGAGTAGAGAAGACTGAATTTTTTTTCTTGCCCTGTGTCTTCGGAGGGGCTATCATTTATATTAACACATAGTGAGTTTTTACAAGACAGTAGGATCTCCTGATATCAACCAGCTTCCCTGTCCAATTCCTTTCCCTTCCTTTCCCCCACTTTCTTCCTTTTTTCTCTTTCTTAATCTTACAGAAATTTTTTTTTGTTTTTGTTTTTGTTTTTGCGGCACCGGGAATTGAACTCACAGTCTTGCACTTGATGGGCAGGCGCTTAGACCGCTGAGCTAGATCCCCAGCTCTTACAGAAATTTTTAAACGTACACAAAAATAGGAAGAATAGTATAATGAACCTTGACAGAGAGTTCCTTTAAATACCTCTTCTTTGGAACATTTACAATAATTGCCTAGGAAGTTTAGAAAGACTCCGTTTTTGTGTAAAGTGGAGAATAAATACATTTTATAAAATGACTCTCAGGAGATATGTACACATGATAAAACTGTAAGGATCTTCTCCTAACCTAATAAAAATCAGTAAATTTGGTAGAATTCTGATATCAGAAAACCTTCATTCTTACTTATACATTAAAAAAAAGGATTGACCTTCATGAGTATCTGGACATAGAAATCTTGAAAATATTTCTCTGGGCCAATATTTTTGACCAGTTTGTTACAATGTATGGCAAATGATGCAACTGACAGTTACTTCTGTGGGCTAATCACTCTGATGAATCATTTTCCCCCATCAAATTGACCAGTGTACTCATGAAATCCCCCATGCCCCTTTCTTGTGCTACTGGGGATTGAACACAGGGCCTTGGCACAGAGTTACATCTCCAGCCCTTTTCATTCCTTTGTATTTTGAGACCAGGTCTCACTAAGTTGCTAAATTGCCCAGGCAGGACTCAAATTTATAATCCTCCTGTCTCAGCCTCTCAGAGTGCTGGGATTATGAATGTGTACCACCATGCCTGGCTTAGAATCACCCTTTTAAAGCATGATTTAGACAAGACTTTTACTCCCGTGCTCTATGGTGCCATGCTATGGTCTGGTATGATTCCAGTATGTCTACAAGGGCTCAGGTGTTGGAAGCTTGGTCCTCAGTGTGGCATGACAGACGATATCATGGAGCCCTTAGAGGGTCTTAGTGGGAGGGAATGGATCATCAGGGGCACTAACATTAGAAATAATCCAGTATAGTAGCTCCCATGGGATGCTAGAGTGAGTTGGTATGGAAAGAGTGAGGTTGGTCCCTCTCTGGTCTCTGGTTTCCTATCTCACCCTGGGACCTCTTGCGCTCCCACTGCTGCATTGCTCTCTGCCACAGTCCTCACCAAAGTGTGCTGATGCCAGGGCCACACCTTTGAAGCTCCAAATATCTGAGCTTAAATCAAGTTCTTTTCTACGTAAAGTACCTATCCTCAGGTAGTTCGTTACAGTCATGGAAAATGAACCAACGTACCCATGGAGAGGCAAGAAAACATATGTGTAGCTGGAAGGCTGATGTTATGACTGAAATTAGTCGTTATCCAGGAGGTTGAGGCAGGTTGAGCAAAAGAATCTTAGCTTTTGAGTCTCCACTTATGAGATACCCCTAAGACAGTACTGAATTCCTGGAGCTTGGGAGTTGGTGGCCAAAAGTTGAACAAGACTCATAGTTGAGGAATTGAGTATTAAAGGGGAAAGTTGTTTGGAAGAGCATTTAGAAGACAAAGAAGGGCAGGAACTGGGTAGATAAGAAGTATCAAGAAGGAGAAGATGGAGTCTGTGAACCAGGTAAAGGTGCCAGCAATCGGTTGTTAGTGGGACTGTCTCATGGCAGCTTAGGGCCACAGTGAATGTTGAGGTCGAATGAAACTGGTCAGTGGCACCTTGAGGGTGAAATCTTGGGGCATCAAATAGAGATGGTTCTTATTCTCCTGCATCTTAGAGACTCTGGATAGTATTTAAAGATCCTTGGGCCCAGTTTGTGCGCAAAACAAATCAGAATCTCTGTGGGTGGAATCCAGCATGGACATTGTTCAGAGTTCCCCAGGGGACTCCAGCATTTGACCAAGTGGAGAATGAGAGCCTCAGGCAGGGCTCAAAGGCACTGAGATGCTATCTTGCTACTGGTGCTTTGTGAGCTATGAGATCTTGGGCAAGTCCACTACTCTGAGCTTCCATTTTTTCAGCTTGAATTTGAAGAGACTGGAATACATGGTCTCATTGGTTGCTTGAGGTAGAGTCTCGTTCCCTCCTACTGAATCTGGACTCTGTAACCACTGGATCCACAGAAAATGGCAGAAATGGTGCAGTGCCACTTTCTGGGTCTGAGTTTTAAGACTCAATTTCTTTTCTCTTCCTTCTCCCCCTACCTCCTCCTCCTCCTCCTCCTCTTCCTCCTTTTGTGGTACTGGAGATGGAGCCCAGGGCCTTCACACTGAGCTACATTCCACTTTTAAATTTTTTTCTTTTTCCTTTCCTTTCTTTTCTTTTTTTTTTTTTCCTTATTGCTTTTAATTCTGAGACAAAGTTTTGCTAAATTGCTAAGTTTCCCAGGTTGGGCTCCAACTTTTGGTCTTTTTGCCTCAGCCTCCCAGAGTGCTGGGATTATAGGTGAGGTCCCATCTCACCCAGTTGAAACTAACTGGTAGCTTCTATTTTCTGCCTCTTGGAACACTCGCCTTGGAACTGGGCACCACGCTGAAGGGAGCCCTGGCTGGATGTTGAGGCTACACTGAACGTTCCACCCCACAGACCTGACTGAGGCCCCAGTGGGTCACTGGTACCCACTGGCAGATGTGTGAATGACCAGGCCTCTGAATCTGGATAACATCAGCCCCCAGCACATGAGTCCCTGTTACCCTTTGAGCCTTCCTGGCTGATGTGCTAGAGCTGTCCCCAGTGTGTCTTTCCCGTATTCCTGACCCGCAGTGCTCATGAGCAGAATCAAATGGGTGCTTCAGTGTAGTCTGTTACGCAGCCATGATAATTAGAACCATTGCCCGGCTTTAACATTGAAGGATTGTGAGAGAGTGATGGCGTAGCAGGATCTTCAAGAGGGCAGGTTCTGGGGAGAGACTAAGTTCAAATCTTGGCTCTAACTTTCTTTAGCTGAGTCATTTTGAGTAAACTACTTACTTTTCTATGTCTCCATCTCCTCAGCTGATATGGAGTACTGATAATACCTACTGCATCGGGTGAGAATTTAATAATTCAATGTATTTGAAGAGTGACCTGTGTAAGGATTTGCGGCGAGTCTGACAGTGATGAAGGATGTGGTTTAGCCAGGTGTGGTGGTGTGCATCTGTAATCCCAGCACACTGGGAGGCTGAGACAGGAAGACTGCAAACTCAGGGCCAGCCTGGGCAATTTAGCAAGACTATTTTAAAACAAAAATAATAAAAAGGGCCGGAGAATGTAGCTCAGTGGTAGAGGCTCCCTGGATTCAATTCCTAGTACTGAGAAGAGTAGGCTGAGGCTTGTGCTCTTTGCACTTTGCAAGATGCCCAGAGGCAGGCAGGGGGGTGATAGGTGGGAGCCACTGCATACGCTGGGTGTGAGTGCCTTTGCCTGGCACACGTCCCAGTGCTAAGGACATCCAGGCACCCACATTGTTCTTAGCGATTCAGCAAGTGTTCAAAGGCACCTTGAAATTGTGTATCATGTCTCTGGACCTGTCACTGCCACATTGCTCAGAAATTGGATTCTCCGGAGTGGAAACATGTGGCTTGTTGGCAAGGCAACTGGTTCAGAGCGGGGACATTTCCAGGCTGAGAGAGCTCGCCTTTGTCAATTGGGTTACAGCCCTCATAACAACCTGTTTGTTTGTGTTCTTTTCTGGATGCTCAGAGACATTAGGCCACCTCCAGTGTCGAGGGGAGAGGGCTCTCTATGCCTGGGTGACTCCAGCTGTACTCCTGGTTTTGCGTGCCAGGCCGAGAGAGACCCAGCCTGAGACCCCCCCCAGGGTGGGGGCGCTGGGCCTGAAGAGGCTGGGTTAATATCTTTCGGCTCCATGTCGGCTCAGGGAGGGCTTCTGAATTTTCCTTCCTTTTCTTTTTCTTTTTTATTTTTTTGGCCTCCAGGTAACAAAGAGAGTCAGGAGGGTTTGTCTCTCCTCTCTTCCTGCGCACTGTGTCATCAATCTCCTCGGAAAAACCGGAAGGGAAGCCCTCTTAAATATCAAGTTTTGGGTATGACAAATGGAAGTTTACAGGTCAACTACTGAGCTGGCAAAATCTGTCAGCAATGCTGTTAGGAATGAAATGAAAGGCTGTGAAAGATGAAAAAAATTGAGGCACTCCAGCAACATCGTGGGATTTGGTAGCTGGTGGCAAATTCTTGGCTTCTGTCCTGGCTCTGCCGCTTGCAGCTGGCATGCTCTGGAATCATATTAACCTTTTTGAGCCTCCAATTATTTGTGGAAAGGGATGGTGATGGCTTCATATCAGAGTATCGCTGTGAAGACTGTCAAGGATCAAGTATGTGCAAAGAGCTTTCAACCACGAAGCTTGGTACAAAGTTTGGCTGTGCACGCTGGGTTCTTCACGAGGGATCCTTATGCTGGGCTGTCAAGCTCAGATAATGTTCTTTCATTCATTCGTTCACTCATTCATTTATTCAACAGTTATCAAGGGCTCCTCTGTGCTATACCACGTACCAGTTCCTGGGGATGTAATCCCAGAGCAAAAGTAGAAAAGCAACCCTATCTTTCTGAGCTTAATTCTAGCAAGGAGAGACACAGACAAAACAAGTAAATGTGGTCCATTCGACCATGAAAAATATAGCAGAGCAGAAAGCTGGAAGATGGAGAATTGTGGAGTAGGGAGGAGTTTCTGTTTTAAATACCAGGTCAAGGAAGACCCCACTGAGAGGGTGACCTTTGAGTAAAGACTTGAAAGAGGTTCGGAAGTGAGCCATGAAGTTACCTGGGGGCAAAGATTCCCAGGCAAAAGCAAACAGCACGTGTGTGCGTCCCAGGAGCACACCTGGCGTATTTGAGAAAGAGCCCGGAGGCAGGACAGCTGGCTTAGCAGGGGAGAGAGAGATGCGAACCAGGGTCTGCTGGTTTCCTGCTCAGGTTGTGGAAGGCCTTGTAGGTCATTCTGAGGACTTTGCTCTGAGTGAGGAGAGAAGCCTGTGGAAGGCTGGGAGGAGAGGAAGGACAGACCCAATTAATTTTTGTTTTTTTGAGGGGGTGCTGGCGATCAAACCCAGGGCTGTACGGATAGTAGACAAGTGCTCCAACACTGAGTCACCTTCCTAACCCTTCGCAGTATCCTTTAAAGAGCAAATTTTAATCTTGATGGCGTCTGATTTATTAGCTTTTATGGATTTGTTCTTTTATGATGTTGTCCATTAGGTTTTAAGAGGCTTCCCATAGCCTGTGTAGGTCAGGCAAAGAGTGAAAGGGCCGAGGGAGGAGGTGGGCAGAGCAGTTGCAAGCTGAAACGGGAAGACAGGCGAGAAATGCTGCCTTAGATCGGGTTAGTGGGAGTAGAGGGAATGGGGCGAGGAGAGATTGAGGTATATCTTGAAGCTAGAGCCAATAGGATTTTTCTGATGGGCTGGATATGAGATGGGAGAGAAAGGGAAGGGTCAAAGACTACAGCTGGGGCCTGAAAGAATGGGCAACTCCTTACCTTGGCAGAAAGACCAGCAGAGCAGTGCCCGTGAGGTCAAAGAGCCTGGAGCTGGGTGTTCGACACACTGAGTCTGAGATGCCTATTGGACATCTCAAGTGGTATTTGGACATTCGAGTCTAAGTGCAGTGTAATTCAGCCTCTGGTCATGCTAGGTGTGTGTCATCCTCTGCTATTTCTCTTCTGAATTTATATCCTTTGCTGAACCTGTCACTTCTTTTATTGGAGCTCATCTAGTAAGTGTATCTTTCTGAGCTATGTAGGCCACTGTTCACTTCTCAAGCTCAACTTGGATCAACAGCATTCATCTCTCAACCTCATAGATTCCAATGTGTCCTTCACAAGGCCGTGGCAACACGGGAACTGAGAGAGGAGGAACTCCCCCACTTCCATGAGGCTGGAGGGGGTGGAGCTTTTCAAACTTGGCTGACTTTTGGGAGGGAAAACCCTACAGGAGCCCTTGGGTCTTCCCTTCATCACTCAAAATACTAATTCTTGGGTGGTTTGCATTTCTCCCTGTTGTAGTCAGGGATTTCAAGGAAAATGATTTCCCATAGGACACATAATTTATAGTGTTATTTATAATGGTCAAATACAAGAGTCCAATACAAGAAGTGCAGGGAAGTCTGTCCACACACTAAAGACCTAGAGAATCCAGCTGAAAGCCTGGACCCCATGGCAATAATCTGCATGAGTTCAGCTGAAGACCTAGAGCCCACGACAATGCCCCCACAAGTCCAACTGCAGGCCCAGAGCCCACAACAATGGCCCACGCTAGTCTGCTTCATGAATCTACGCTGGGAAGGCCCTAAGGCCAGCAGTGGAAGCTAGACATTCTATGCCAGAGGGGTAAAGGATCTGTGCCAGCAGGCCAAGGGTTGTGAACTGGAGCCGGGAAGCAATGTTCATAGTAAGAACTAGGGCTCCCCTGAAAAGTACCACAGCCATCCTCAGGGACAATGAGGTCCCCAGCTCGTCCAATGATGAGAACAGTTGAGTTCATATCAGGATGGCAGCAGGACAAGCTTCTCCTGGAGATTGAACAGCACAAATCTTCCCCTCAGAGCCAGGAAGCAATGCTTAGAGTAAGGACCAGAACTCCCCCAAGGTGAACTGCAACCATTCTCAGTGACAAGGTACTGAGCTCTTCCAATGATAACAGCTGAGTTCATATCAGGAAAACCAGCATGGCAAGCTCCTCCAGGAGAACCAACGGCTCCAAACAACACCACCACTTAGGAGAACCCACAACGCTGCTGCTTCCTCTCCATGTCTTTTTTATACTGGCAACAGTCCTCAGGTGGGCCGTCCACACTCAGCACCACGCTGATTCAGTTCAGCTGGTGTTTAAGTTGACCACCAGTTTTTTTTTTTTTTTTGGTACCAGGGATCGAACTCACGACCACACACTTGCCAGGCAGGTGCTTATGCTGCTGAGCTAAATCCCCACCCTTGGTCACAAGTTTTTAATCCACCACACTCCCCATTTGACTCAAACACTTCCAGATTTCTACTTGTTGGACCAGAAGCAAAATAATTTCCCCCAAAAAGTGACTTATGGTTTTATTACAGTGGCCATTTTTATTGTTCTTTGCTCCTTCTGGTTCACGTACACTTGCAACCATACTTATATTGTAGTAGTGTACATGTTTGAAGAGATAATTTTTTGAAGTGATAATTTTGTCTCTTCTTTTCTCTCCTTCCTTTTGTTTTCTCCTCCTCTTCCCCTTTTCTCCCTTTTCCTCCCTCTCCTCCTTTACTTCCTTTTTTCCTCTACTGGGCATTGAACTCAGGCACTATACAGGCACTGAGCTACATCCCCAGCTCCTTTTTATCTTTTGAGACAAGGTCTCCTTTAATTGTTTAAGTTGGGCTTGAATTTGTGATCCTCCTGCCTCAGCCTCCCAGAGTGATAGAGCGACAGGTGTGTGCCACCACACCTGGCTCATTTGCTAAGAGCTTCATGACTTCAAAGCACCTTCATGACTTCTAATCCCCCCTAATCAGCATCTGTTGCAGATGAAAACTCTGAGGCTAAGAGCCGACACTCATAACCACACCCTGTCGCCTGCAGGCAGCATGTGGAACATCCCATTTGATGTTTGAATGCCATACATTGTGTGATTGTCTGTAAATTACTTAATCATCTGAAACCTTAGCTGTTCTTACCTAATTCGTGGGAGTGTTGTAGCATAAGAATGGCAGTGTATATGAAGAAGTTTGATAGACTGCAATTTTTAGGATAATTATAACTCCCACATTTTGGAGTTATGATGTTAGATATTGCCATAAATATCTCATGTGGCTTTATTATTGTTACCTTTTAATCTTTTTTAAATGTAAGATTACTGTATTTCCTTGTAAGAGGAACATTCCGACAGATTTTTAAGGTGTCAACCAACTTTTTCTAAACTGGGTACACATCAAATCTCGCATCATGGCTGTTTTATTGTGCAGTAACTATCAATACAAATGTCAGGATACTCCACAAAACATCCACAGGAACGTCTATATTTATACAATTTAGCTAATAAACATTAGAAGATTAAACAGTCAATCTTCTAGTGTCTATTAGTTGAACTCGTATAAATATATACATGTTTGTCCATTGTATGCAAATTGCAAGAAAAAGATGGACCATTTCTCTGTCATATGTTAGATTATGTAGGAAATGTTTGTGAACTACTTTTTAATCTTTAAAAATTTCTTAATGAGCTGAAGATGTAGCTCAGCGGAATGCACGCATGAGGCCCTGAGTTTGATTTGCAGCCCTGGGGGAAAAAAATTCTCAAAATAAAGTTGTATTATTGACATTTTAAGATGATTTCTGATATGAATTCCCAAGAGTGCACCAGTTAACATGGCTACCAACAGTGGGTGAGTTGATTTGTTTTCCCACATCATTCGAATACTGGGTGACTCCTAAAATTTTTGGCTAGTGGGTGTAAAATGCTAGAGGATTGTTTGAGTGAGCCTTTCTTTGATCACAAGCAAAAGGAAACATTTTTATACATACTTGTTCACTAATAGTATCTGTTTGCCACCAATTGTTTTCTCAAGTTCTTTGCCAGTTTACTCATTGCAGACCTAATATTTTGTATCGGTGTGTGTAAGTTCTTCGTGTAACACTGACCTCAACCGTTTGCTACATCTGTTGTGAAGGTTTTCTCTAGACATTTTGCCTTAGATTTTAGTTGCTCAAAGTAGCTTTATCAATTGACTGTTTACTTTCACAGTGTCCAAACTGTCTGTCCTCTGTGATTTCTTTCAACTTACAAAGTTATCACTCTTTGTGTTCCCTTTACCAGCATATTCTAAAGGTAGAATGATATATGGATTAGTGTGACCCCTGGACAAGAGTGACACAAATTTGTAAAGGGCTCCTATATTTTTTACGATAGAAAAATTATATTCAAGCCAGGTGTGGTAGTGCCTGACTATATTCCCAGCTACTAGGAGACTGAGGAATATTGCTTAAGTCCTGGAGTTAGAAGCCAACTTGGACAGCAGAGTGAGAGCCCATCTTTATTAAAAACCCAAACCAAACCAAAACCAAAACGAAAAGAACGTTTCAATAAAACTGTTAACAAAACAATCAAACAACAACAAACTAAAAGAACCAACCCACATACAAAACTGACTTCCCTAATGATCTCTTCAGTGCAGTAATACAAGTTTCTTTTTGAGGTGAGAATTTTAAGATTTTCCTATGGATATTCGTGTGTAATCTTTCCCCATAATTTCTTTTTGTGTGTTTTATTTTTATCAGGGTTTAGGAAGGCTTTCCTAATGGACACAAAGTTATTCTTATCTCTTTTATTCACTTTGGGTATTTTATGCAATGATGAAATGTGTGTTTCTTTTAACAAGATCAGAATTATCTTGGTGAAAATGTTAGGATCAATTGCATTTCAGGGAGATGGTTACTGAATCATTTTTCTTGAATTCTTCCTTGATTATTATTCTGTTTAGATTTCTTTTGAGAAATTATTAATTTCATTAAGGATTTCAGTTTATTGTCCTTCAACTGTATGTAACATTCTCTTTGGATTTGGGGGAAAAATTCATTTTCTATAAATTGTCCTATCTCCTTTCTCATTTCTAATTAAAAATGTTTCCTAATTGTGTTTGTCAGAGGTTTGTTTACTTTAGAAGTCTTATCAAAAATCCAGCATTTGAACTAATTTACCATTCTCTTGCTTTATGCTTTGCAATTTATTTATTCCAGTTTTTATCTTTATTTCATCTTTTAGAATTACTTTTCTGTTTAACTTTTCAGTGGGAGGCTTTGTTAGTATCATCTTAGATAATCCCAGCCTGAACAGGACTCAGAAGCTGGAAACATGGGGGGTGGGAGAAAAGCTGATGCGTTATCATTAAGTGTTTATCAATCAGAGACTGGCACATTTCATGGACCAGCTAATTCAATGGTAGGGGTCCACATGTAGGGAACTACTTGTCAGACATGGCAAGAGCTGAAAAGTCTATGGGGATGGTGAGTCGTTATAGAGATGAGCAAGCCGCCTCTTCCCTCCCACACACAGCTGTAGGACCAGAGTGGGAGAGGATGGTGTCAGACCCCAGGAGCTGGCATGCCTGGTGGGATCCAGAAACACAGCTCTGGTGAGAAGCCAGAGCAGGAAGAGAGGGCAGAGGATGGGGAGGAATAACCTGGCTTTTACACCTCACTTCCCTGACTCTTCCATCAGTGCCGCTCCTTGGCAGACACTTGCCAGAAACTGGTTGGCATAGGAGCCTGGGAAATGTCATTTGTGGTGGGAGCAGGAGACGGAAAGTTCTGTGAACCTGAGAAAGATGGCTGCTTTGGGCTTCTGAATATATGCTTAGTTCATCCTTGCTGCTGTAACAGAAGACCACAGACTGGGTAATTTATATGGAACAGAAATTCATTTTTCACAGTCCCGGGGAAGTCCAAGGTCAAGGCGTCTGCCTCAGTTGGTGCTGTGGGCTTTCTTCCTGCTTTTACATGTGGCAGGAGAGACAGAGAGAGAGAGAGAGAGACAGAGAGACAGAGAGACAGAGAGACAGAGAAAGAGAGAGAGAGAGAGCCTTGTGACCTAAGGACCTCCCCAAAGGATTCCCCTCCCAACACTGCTGACTTGGGAACTAAGGTTCCACACTTGAATTTGGGGAGGATTCATCCAAACCCAGGCTTCTGCAGATGACAGGGACAGCACCATGATTCTGTCAAAGTCTCTTCCAAATCGCGTGGTCTTCATTTCTGTGCTTTTTCCTTATTCTCCCTTCTCTCTTCTTTTGAACTAAGCTGTTTTCGGAAGCTGTCAGTTCCTTTCTTGGCTCTTTCCTTAGTTAATTCTTTCTCTTTCATCCACCTTTTGTTTTTCCCTGTTCTTTTCAAAGTTGATTTTACAGATTAACCGGTTTCATTTTGGCAGATGTGCACATGCATGTAACATGCTTGATATTTGCACCCCTCCTGATCATGCCCTTTGCCCTGGCTGCCCCTAGTTTTTAATTTGGGGGGGGAGGGGAGTGGTTTCAATGTGTATATTTTGCTCATATCCATCCACCCTATTATTTGCCCCCTGCCATTTGCTTCTACTTTCTTTTCATCTTTTTTTAGATTCTACATAGTAGGAAGAACATGTGATATTTATCCCTCTGAATCTGGTTTATCTCAGTGTGGTGGTCTCCTGATCCATCCATTTGCTTGCAAATGACAGATTTTCACTCTCTATACGGCAGTATAATACTCCCTTGTGAATATGCATGTTTTCTTTATTTATCTGTTGACGGGCATCTAGGTTGATTCCATAGCTTGGCTGTTGTGAATTGTGTCACAATAAACTTGAGTATGCAGGTGTCCTTGGTCATCTTATCCACAGCCTTTGTTCTATCCTAGACCTGTGGACAGAGGTGGCAGATCTCCATCTCTAGCCTTGACTTCCTTCCTCATCTCTATCTCTGTATTTTGAGCTGCCCAGTGGCTATCAGAGGCACTTTTGAACGATTGTAAATTGAATTTATGATGTTCTCTCCTCATGAATCTATTTTATTCTCTGCCTTCATTTCTCAGTCGAGGTCCCTGTACCTAGGCATTAGGTTGCATCGGGTCTGGCCAGCTGGGAGCAGCCCTGAGTCCTTCCTTCTTGCTTGAGTCCTGTGTGGTCCTGCAGGGATCTGCTTAATCCAATGCCCTGGGAGCTCCCCAGCTTCTTTCTGCTTCTCTCCAGGGCACCTGTACCAGCTCCCACAAGTCAGTTCTCCTCTGACCTCACGCATCGTGTTGTTGGTCTCCTGCCTGGAGTCTCCCGCTGTCCTGCTTCATCGCCCACACTGACACTGAAGCCGTAGTTTTTTCTTTCCTGTACTTTTTAAAGGGGAGATTGAGGGCACTGGGAATTGAATACAGGACCTTCCCATCAAACTACACCTTTAGGCTTTGTTAAATTTTGTTAAACTAGTGTCTCTGTCTAAGTCACTAAATTACCCACACTGGGCTTGAACTTGTGATCCTCATGCCTCAGCTTCCCCAAGGCAAAACAATAGATTGATTGATTGATTGATTGTAGAACAATGACATTTTATTATGTCTCCAGTTTTGGATTCAACTGAGTTCTGTTCCCTGTGGTGTCATCTGGGGACAATCGGGGGCTGGGCTAGAAGGCCCAGGAAGGCTAAGGTATCATGTCTGTCCATTTGAAGCCACCTTGTCTTGCCTGTCCATGTGACTCACTTGGACTTCCTTATGATGTGGTGGTCTCAAGACAATCCAGGTTTTCACATGGCGGTTGGCGTGAAGGCAGAGAAAGCAGAAACTTCCAGGTCACAGAAGTTCCGGGCTGTCCCTTTCGTCATGTTCTATTGGTCAGTGGAAAACATAGGCCCCACTCAGATTTGAAGGGAAGGGACACAAATCCCTTGTCTTGCTGGAGCAGTGTGCAAGAGTCCAAGGAAGAGAGGACTCGATGGCATTTTCTTGGTGACCCTGCCACAGCCTGAGAGGTGGACTGGCAGGAAACCCAGCCATGAAGTCAGGGGAAGAAGGGAGAGCCCTTCCTGGGAGCAGAGTTGGTGTGTGAAGCATGTTAAAGCTGAGGCAGGTTGATATCAAAAGTAAGGTAGAAGTTTCGAGACCACACAACTGGAAACAGGAATTCTGGGTTTGGATAGTAGAAAGGGAGTGGGATCCATGGACAATATCCAACCGACTGATTTGTACTCAAGGAAAAAATTCCCCATAAGTCAGAATTCCCATGACACCATGGATTTGTGAGAGTTAAACATCTAGGCAAAAATTTGTCCTTTTTGCTTCATCCAAGCAGTACTTTTAGAAGTACAGTCAGATTGTGCTTCTCAAGGCCATGAACTCCCCCGAAGTTTCTTCAAGTGTACAGGTTTGCCCCATGTCTTCACTCTGAAATCATTTCCTCTCTCCTTTCCCCACTTCCTCTTCTGGCATGTTCTACCTCGTCTCTCTGGCCCAGCTACATGCCACATGACCTGCGCTCCCGTGGGAAGGCTGGGTTATTTCATAGCTCCGCACCTGCGCACATTCAATTAGGGTTTGAGAGACCAAGCCTTTCAAGCCCTAAGCAAGGACTTTATATTTCCTTCCTGCCTGCTACCCTTTGGTCCTGCAAAGCAGCAGTTCTCCAGGTGGGACCCGCAGACCAGCACCAGCATCTGGGGACTTGTTAGAAAGGCAGATTCTTAGGTTTCAACCAGACCTACTGAGTTGGAAACTCTTGGCCTGGGACTTAGAATCTGGATGTTAACAAGCCCTCTAGATGATTCAAGTTCAAGGGAAGGTTGAGAACCGCTATTGTAAGGTGCCTCTCCTGGGACCTTGAATCTTACTCAACTATATGGGTTTGCTTGGCTTAGCCCCTTCTGCCACCTTGGGCAGGTTAACTGTCCCTTCTTCCATGTTCCCTCCACATTTTCTTGATGCATTACTAGCTGTTAAATACCAGACTTTCACATACAAGTTTAAGTATCACATGGTTTCTGTTACATGAGAAACACAAAGTATGAATAAATAAAAGAGCAAAACAGAAGATAGATGATAGGAAATAGGGAGATAGATCTCTTGCAAATGGGAAGACAGGCAAGAGATGGAGGGAAGTGGGGAAGTGAAAAGAATTAAGATGTGTTACATACATGTACCGAGTCCACATAGTGAATGTAGTCATTATGTATTGCAAAAGCGTGCTAATAAAAATTAAAATAAAAAAGTTCAGTCAGTGTGATGGTGTCGTCGGGTAGTTCCTTTAGAAATAGCTCACCAGCTAAAAGTATTCCAGGTCCTTTTTGCCTCGAACAAAGAATTGGATGAGACAAGCCAAAAACTGCGCCAAAAGTTAATTTGAAAAATGAGGAGTGAAGGGGTGAGGGAAAAAGTGACTCTGTAGAGTGAACTTGGGCCAAACAAAGAGAGGAAAGATTAAAAGGAAGAATAAAATTGCAGTCTGCATCCACAGGGTGGGGTCATGATAGCGGGCTCCTCATGTGTCTCATCTCTTTTGCGCAGTCCACGTCTTGTGGGAGTCTGTGAGAAGTTTCCTATATAGGCTTCTGGGAATTATTTCCATGCACGGGGTGCTGGGATCTTGTAATTGACAGATTCCACTTGTGTCTTCAGCCAGCTTTGGCACAGCCTACCTCCTATATCAGTGGCACAGACCTGTGATCTCAGCATGCTAGGAGGCCGAGGCAGGAGGGTGGTAAGTTTGAGGCCAGCCTGGGGCAACTTAGCAAGACCCCATTTCAAAATAAAAATAAATTTAAAAACATTAAAAATAAAAAAAGGGGCTATGGATGTATCTCAGTGCAAAGGACCTGAATTCAGTCCCCAGCACTACAACAAGCAAACAAGCAAACAAACAAAAATGTTCAGTTAATCTATTAAAATAGACTGCAAACTCCTCAAAGAAAAAGAAAACTGTGTTTCATTATCTTTGTTTTCCCAGGTCCTATAAATTTCCTAGAAGTGTACTTTCCTGGAAATGCTCGGAATATGTACAAACCCAGGCATCAGAAGTTAGGTAGAAATTCCCAGACAGTACAGCCACAAACAGGAATTCCAGGTTTGGATAGTAGCAAGGGAGCTGGATTGATGGACAATGCACACCTGACCGATTTGCATGTGAGAAAGAATATGATCTTATGTAACAAGGCATCAGGTGCAAAGATAACTATTATTTTCCAGATGCACAAACCTAGGCCCAGACAGATGGAAGTAACTCAGATTCAGGCAGCCGTGAGCAGCAGAGCTGCGGCTTGATTGAAGCTGCCTGTGGATTTTGGGTCCTGGAATTCCGTGCTGCCCCCAGCAGTCTGAGGGTGCTTGATGTGTACAGTGTCCAAGGAAATGGGCAAGTTGGGCTGCTCTTCCACTGCAGAAATCTTTTGTGGGGCTGTATGTGGCTCAATCAGTCCCCAAAGCCACAGGGTAGGGTCAACTGAGGGCAGTGTCTCAGCAGGCTTCAGAGCTGGCTTAGCATTTGTCTCCCTATAGTGGGGGAGATCCCAGGCTAATGGTCTGGAGGAACTTATTTATTTTGAGGGATAGCAGCCATTCAGTTGACCCCAGGAGGTTCAGGGATCTGGCTCAAGTTGTGGTGTTTAGTCTTGAGTGAGTCAGGCTATGTTCTGGAAGGATTTTGGAGACTTTTCAAATGCATGACAGTAGTCTCTCCAGCCTTGCATAGTTCCTGCTTGCTTGGAGATTTCCATAGGTCACTCTGCAAAGGGAAAGTCTCATTTCAGCCCCCAAGTATTTAGCACACCCCCATTCCATGTCTAGTACTGCTTTGTCTCTCAAGAGAGTGCAAGAGAAGCATAGGGTTGACTTATGGGAGACTTCCAGGATAGTTGGAGCAGAACGAAGGCACACACATGAAGAATTAGGGTAAAGCGTGATTTTTATATATTAGCATGCAGTAGTTAGGGTAGATTCAAGTGCCAAAGTGAGTGATTACAACAATTAGAGAACAGGGCAACATGTTGTAAGACGTGGATTATGTGTTATGAATAGTAAATCTGAAATGAGTTAGAGAAAGTAGATAGATGAGGGCTGGGTAGGGAGGAAAGGTTTTGGGGGGAGTGAGATTCAATCTGCAAGGCAGGAAGTGAGTCAAAAAGTAGCAACATTGGGTAACTTGCATTAGAGCTTTAGGATGAGTCCAGAACTCTTCTGAATGCTTTTGGCTAATTCATTTGATTTTTCACAGTAGCCTGATGAGACCGGGCTTATTGATGTCTTCATCTTTTAGATCAAGAAGTCAGAGCACAAAATGGTGAAGCATGGCCACAGTGACACAGGTTGAAAGTGAAAGAGCTTGGGTTTGAACCACAGTCAACCCTCGTGCTGAGAGTTTGCTGTTTGTTTCCAGACACTGGGCAGCCTGGGGCATGGGTCTAAGGTGGACCAGGGCCCAACTGGGAACAGCAGGGTATGCAACTGAGTATGCCTAAGAGATGGGACCAATATGATATTGGTCACCAGGTGCCAGGCAGATAGTCCAGCTGCGTGTCCACATGCTGGGAAGAAGGGCAGAGAGCAGGCCCAAGCTCCAAGTGGAAAACAAGAAGTAACCAGTTGGGGTGGGCATCACATCTCCAGCTTCTGGTTTTCATTGTCTACTTTCCTTTTCCTCCTGGTACTGGGGATTGAACCCAGGGCCTTCACACTGAACTACATCTTCAGTCCTTTATTTTTATTTTGATATATGGTCTTATTAAATTGCTAAGTCAGCCTACCTTGCCCTCCTCCTGCTTCATCCTCCCGACATGCTGGGCCTACAGGCACACACCTCCACACTTGGCTAAGAATGAAGCTCTGGGTTTGTGTACTCAAGGGCCAGGTCCTTTAGTCCAGTGACTTGTTAGCCAAAGGCTCTAATGATCTTCCTTCCATCCTCCTCTCCCCACACCAGGCAGTCATACTTTCTTGGAGAGACTCCGGTTCTGGATAAACTCGACTTTCCCGAGCTTGGTTGAGTCCAGAGATACTCTGGTGGGAAAAGTTCCCCACCAAAGCCAGGGAAGTCTATAAAAAGCCGGTGATGGCCCAAGGCATCACCACACTTAGCTGTGTGTGTGCACACTGCACTCCCCTGAAGCAGCCTCCTAACTGGCACCATCCCTGTCCCACCTCCCAACAGTATCAGTGACAGATGTCAGGAGATGTCACTCATTGCTCACTTCTCAGCCCCTTGCTTGGTTCTGGTGCATTTGGAAGGAACACATACTCCTCATGTTCACCAGGCCCCCCATGACAGTTTTTCCCTGCCTGCCATTTTGGCCCCCTAACCCTAACCCTAACCCTAATCCTGCCCTCCTCCTTCCTTTCATTCCAGCTTACTGAGGGCACTTTCTGTTCCTTGAAGCTGTGGCTCGGATGTGGTTCATCCCCCCCAAAAGGTTCATGTGCTGGAATTGTGGTCCCCAGGATGGTGATGTGGAGGTGGCAGAACCTAATTTAACACGTGAGGTCCCCTGGAAGGGACAGCTCAATTTTTCTGCATTCAGATTAGATTTTGCAAGCATGGTTTCTTACAAAGCCAGGCTCCCACATGCTTTGGATCATTTTGCATGGAATTGAATTTTTCCTGCTTCTCTGTTGTAGCCAGGAGGCCCCTCACAGGCTGCTGGTGCTAGGGTATGTGGGTCTTTCAGCCACCAGAATCATGAGCCGGGTAAACTTCTCTACTTGATAAGTTATTCAGGCATTTTCTTGCGGCAACACAAAATGCACTAAGACACTTGGTTACACTGATTTCATTCCTGCATTATGGTCTTCATTGTTTCCTCTGCTGGGGGTGCCCTTCCCTAGACCTTCCCATGGAGGGCTCCTTCCCAGGCCAATGCCACCTGCTTAGAAAGGCCTTTCTTCCTTGCCCTAGGTTACCTGGCACCTTCTCCATTTTTAATCACATTTCTTCCCTCAAAGCTCTTAGCACCAGCTAAAATCCTTGTTTGCTTCTTATTACCTGACAAATCAATACCTATTTTCTCTTATTCTCCCCCCCACCTTCTCCCAACAGAACTCAATTTTCTTTGGGTCTACAATGCATCAAAATGGGATAATAGTTCCCTTCCAGTCTCCCTTGTAGGAGTAGCCAATAAGTTATATATACTACCTATGAGCTAGGGCTTCAGGCTAAGCTCTTTAAGAGGGCCTGAGTCAGCCTAGAGATATCCCTTATTTCCTTTCTGTCCTTCTCTATCTTCTTGCTAGGATGCGAGTAAAATGAATGGCACTATGGCAACCATTTTGGAGTATTAGGCATACTAGAAAACTGTATCCTAAGTATGACAGGTCAGAAAGACAGGAGAAGTCTGGGTACCTGAGTCGCCCTATGCATTTTGGACTGTTAATTCCTAGACTTATTCAATCTGGTGGAAATTAGGCTTCTGACTTGCTTAAGTTGACATTATTTGGGTTTTCTTCTCTACTTAACCAAACTCACTCCTAACTAGTCACTTTGTAGCCTTTTCTCCTTGGCTAGAATGGGATCTTCCTGAGCCCAAGGACTTTGTCTTTACTGTTTCTACTAAATCTCTGGTACCTGGAGCTCAGCACATATTTGCTGAATGAATGCATGGTAATAGAACCTGGTGAGATTTCACGAGGTGCTATTTATGGGATGTGGTGCAGCCACATAGGCGAGTCTGTGTTCAAGCGATTTCCCTACCACAGAGGTGTTTATTCCTGCCCAGTCTTAGTCAGCTGTAGCTTGAGGGGCGTTCCAGCTAGGTGTTCTCTGTGTTCACCACTGTCACTTGCTTTGACCTTGAAGCAACTTTTGTGTGGAGCGCATCGTGGTTCAGGGCTCACCGCGGCCGAATAGCACGGGAGTCGCGGGCCAGCTCTTAACGCACTCTCCCGGGACGTGGTGCGTGTCACTGCTCATGCCTCACGTGCCAGAGTCAACCCTGTGGCCACGGCTAACTCCAAACGGGTAAGAGGGGAAAGGAAATGGAAATATTGGAGAGGAGTGGTAGTGTCGCTCATAGGACCCGCGCTGCCTCGGAAACTGCTGGGGAGGGCGTGGGTAAGAAGAGCCCTGAACACGCTCGGATGGGGAAGAAACAGCCCTTAAATTCTACTGAGCGTGCTATTTCCTGCAGGAGGAAAGAAGCCTTTCATTTCCTCTATTTGTACATTGATGCTTCCTTGAATTTCTCTCTTTTTTTTCTTTGAGCGCTATACTACATTTCCGGTCCTTTTTAAAACTTTATTTTAACGAATTAATTAATTTTTAAGTTGCCCAGTCTGGCCTCAAACTTGCAATCATCCTACCTCAGCCTCCCATCCAGCTGGCATTCCAGGGATGCACTGCTGCCCTTGGCTTGAACTCATCTTTGCAGTGTAAGAGTGACCACTTCTCAGCCACGCAGACCCCAGCTAGGACCATCAAGAGCATCTGCCTGTGCCTATTAACTCTTGGCTCCGCCCTTGCGCCGTACAATGCTCTAATCCCTTCACCCACAAGGTTCTAGCTGCTGGGCTTCCTCCTTAGGCAATGCGTTTTAAACCTTTGTATCCTCTTCATTCACATACAAATGGCAAGCTTTGTGTCCCATCACTTCAGGACTTTGGATTAAGCCGTAAACTGGTTCAAGCTAAAATGTGATAGTTTGATAAAATAACTCACCTACCATATTTGCATTTTAATGGAGGCCCTCGGTGCCTTCAAAGAGAGGGGCTGTAATTTCAGGCACAGTGGTAAACAGGTTGGGAAAATATTTTTCTCCAGAGAAGCCCTTTAGTACTCCTTAAATCTTATCACACCGCTCTGCAGACAGAGCAGGATGACTCTCTGTGCTGATTTCTGTCACAGTCTGAGCCGGGCACCTCCTGGGGAGCGGGTGAAATGCTCACAACACAGGCCCTATTTTATTAAGTATATTGGCAAGAGAAGAAAGGGAACTTATTCAGAGGAGATGGACTCAGGTGTGTGGAGGAAAACAAATAAACCATCCCACTACCCTGTCCCCCGATAAAGCATTCGCTGGTGTTCAGGGTGGAATTATGCTGCTTTTTCCATAAAAGACAACCTGGCTTTCTGTGCAGTTGTGGAAGCAGCCAGGTTGCTTCCCTACTGTTTGACATTTTCCATGCTTGTTGCTAAATCTTTGACAGGAGCATTAGCTGGGCTGAAGAATAATAGTGTTGTAAGAAAGCTGATAATGGCCTAGAAAAAAGTATGTATAATACATACCTTGACACTGAATCGCTGAATACTTTAATAAGTAATGCACACAAACGGAGGCCTTTTGTGTTGACATAAAATGTAAGCTCTACCTTTCTTCCCATTGAGAAGCATAAAGAACGGGAGAGGGAACTAGATGGAAAAAATTCAAATATTTTCCTTTGGGGACTTTGATGTGCCAATGTGCTGTACACCCAGAGGGTCTTTTTAATTTCCTTAAGTGTTAGCATAAAAGAAGAGAGAGAGTGAGAGTGAAACAGGAGACAGTGTGTGTTATATTTCTTAATGTTTTCTAGAAACCAGTTCCAGATGTGTGAATCTTATTCTAGCATGGCTTCCAGCATCCCAAGGCGTCGCATCGACTTATTTGTAGGGACTGTTGAAATCTTAGCGGCTCAGGCCCTGGTGACCAGGAGCAGTGCTTGGAGCCAGAATGGGTTTCCTGACCTGAAACGTAGCGCTGTCTAGGGGTGGAGCCACTGAGCAGGACACGGGACCAAGACAGAACAAGTTTGGGTCCTGCTTGCTAGTTTTTGACTTCCCATCTTTTATTTATTTATTTATTTTTTGGCGGCACCAGGGATTGAACTCATGACCTTGCGCTTGCGGGGCAGGCGCTTAGACCGCTGAGCTAGATTCCCAGCCCTGTTTTTGAGACAGGGTCTCACTATGCCGTTCAGGCTGGCCTTGAGCTCACTTTGTAGCCCAGGCTGGTCTCGAACTCACAGCGATCCGCCTATCTCAGCCTCCCGAGTGCTGGGATTACAGGCGTGAGCCACCACGCCCGGCTCTTCCCATCTTTTATTTTATTTTTTTGTGGTAGTAGGGATTAAACCCAGGGTCTTGCACCTGAGCTGCACCTGCAGCTCCATTTATTTATTGTATTTTGAGACGGGATTTCTCCAAGTTGCTAAATTGCTCAGGTTGAACTCAAATCTGTGCTGCTCATCCCTCAGCTTCCCAGAGTGCTGGGATTAGAGGGGTGAGCCATCTTGCCCAGGTCGCTTTAGAAATCCTTATAAACTTCCACTACAAAGGCCCCCTTCTAGAATGTCAGATGATCAGCTCTGGGCCCTTTTATTTCTTTCTCTTACTCTCTACTTCTCTGCGAAAGCTGCAACTGCCCCCCTTATATTCTCCCCAGCCTTCACCCATCCTTCAAGCAGTTCTTGAACTGCCTCCCCTTGGTGACTGCTATTTCCTGACTCCTCTCTGGGGTGGGATGCTGGCCCCAAATACGCCTCCTTACCGCCTGCAGATGACGCTTAACCTTAACTGGGGATGGATTTGCATAAGATGTAGTTTTGGTTACAGGTAGTGAGAAACGAGGCTCATAGTGGCTTGAATAATAAATATTCTTAATTTAATCATATAACCAGAAGTCCATTGCTATGTGGTTGGAGCTGTGGCTCCCCAATGCTGTCAAGGTCCAAGATTTTTCTCCTTTTCTACTTTGCCAGCTCTGGGTATGATGGCCATTTTGGTTCCATGTCTCAGGCCTTGTGGTCCCCAAATGGCTACGGTACTCCTTTGCATTCAAAGAAGAAACAGAGACCTGGGTGGCTAAAAGGATTTTGTTTTTTTGATCAAGGAGGGAAGAATCATTTCCCAGGGGTGTGCTGATCATCTGACGTTCAAGTTTCATTGTCCAGTGATGGATCTCATAGCTATCAGAGGGGCTGCAAAAATTAGCATCTTGTGACAGGAAAGAGCGTCACCACGATGAACCTAGACTCATGATTCATGGCTTGGAAATGGGTAGGTTCCTACCAGTGAGGAAAACATGGAGGGAGGGTGGACACCTGCAGCATCCGCTACACAGATTCCTCAGGATGAGCTGTCTGTCTCAGTACAGAGGGGACACACGAATGCTGTCCCTGGTTCGTGTCACAAACGAGCATCTTACTCTACAGTGTAGGAGTGTTCACGGGTGCTGGCTGTCATTGTCTACACAAGAAATGAAGTTTTTTTTTAAAACTGATTTTCATTTCAAAAAAGCTAATGTATTTATAGGAAACTATTTTTTTGTTTTGTTTTGGTACTGGGAATCGAACTCAGGACCTCATGCTTGCCAGGCAGGCTCTGCTCTGCTGGGCTAAATAGGAAACTCTTTTGCTCACGGTTATATCAAATCACGTGCTTCAAATGGTGATAGTACAGATGTTGGCGATGAGACAGTAGAGGGGGTTTCCACATGTGAGCAGCCATTGTGCTCCAGGAAAGTAGCCCCCCGAGATGACTGTGTGTAAAGAGGACCCTGTATTTCCTTCAAGCATTGTTATGAAATTGGAGACATAGTGCCATTGGAAAGCATTATTCTATAGGTAGAAGATGTAACTGAGAAAAAAATAGCAGATGAAGTTTCTATATGGTGGCTAGGGTCCTAATCTAAGCTGGGCTTTCTGTCAGAATCACCTGTTGGGGTTTTTCAAAACAATAATGTTCTCAAACATCTCTTCAGGTCATGAAATCTTAATTTCAGAGAAGGAGGCATGGGAACCAAGGATTTATGAAACTTTCCACATGATGCTGATTTGCTTAAGAATCACGTCATAGACTCAGACGTGTGGGATTATGGAATTTAATGAGGCTGTGGAATAATTTGGTCCAACTCCTCATTTTAAAGATGCAGAAAGAAGTCAGGAGAGGCTGGTGGTGCACTCACTATGTAGCCCAAGTGGTCCTCAAACTTTCAATGATCCTCCTGCCTCAGCCTCCTGAGTGTTGGGGTTATAGGCATGTACCACCACATCTGGTTTATCTTTGATGTTTAGGGTTTTACCCAGCACATACCCCACTGAGAGGGAATTCAGGACATTTTGTGTGGTGCTTCCACAGATGTATTTTTTTGTTTGTTTTTTGTTTTTTGTACTGGGGATTGAACCTTTTAACTGAACTATATCCCTGGACCTTTTAAACATTTTTAAGAATTTTGAGATATAATCTGACTAAGTTCTAAATTGCTAAATTGCCCAGACTGGGCTTGAAATTGTGATCCTCTTGCCTCAGCTTCCACAGATTTATGGTGGTTTTTTTTTTTTTTTGACAAGATCTTGTATATAGTTTAGGCTGGCCAGGAACTCACTATGTAGCCCAGGCTGGCCTCAGACTCAGCAATTCTCCTGCCTCAGCCTGCCTCAGTGCTGGGATTACAGGCATGCACTACCACACCAGGCTGATTTTATACATTTTTGTAGTAGCCATAGTGTTCAAAAATCTGTAAAATGAGCTACTTTGCATTGTAGATCTTTTAATGACAGATTCATGAAGCTCTCTTACTATAAAAGAAAAGGAGAGGGCCCTACAATTTCATTCCTTACACAAAATTTTTCTTTTTAAATCATTATTATATACTAGGTAATGTTCTGGATGTTGCATTAAGGAAGTCATAGCATGATTTCGGGAGTGGAGGAGAGGGAGAAATAGTAACATTCTAACATAACAAAATAGTAACATTATAACATAGCCTGCAACTATGTTGGGCAGACCTCTCCTGAGGTAGTGTGGGAGGGTGTTTCATTGGCTGGATGTGACTTCAGAGTAGAGTCCTATGGTGAGTAGAAACTCAGAGATGGAACAGAGAAGAAAGACATTCTATGTCTGTGCAAATCACATGTACAAAGGCCCTGGGGCATGAAGCAACTTGGTATGTTTCGGTAACTTTTAAGTGTGATGGGCAACATGTTGGACGTGTAAGGAAAGTGCAGAGAAGGCTGCTCAGAAAGGGCTTATGTGGTGTGTTAAAGCATCTAGGTACCATATCACACACGTGTTGAAGAATTTTCAGTGGGGCAGTTGCTGGCTTGGGTGGTGGGTACAAGGGAAAAGGATCAATGCCCAGGGTGAGAGACTGACTAGGGAACATTGTAATGGAATGTGAGATTTCCGCAGGGCAGAAACAAATGAGGAGGAAGAGAGGTAAAAGGAGCTGATAGGATTTAAGAGGCCCAGTTGACAGGTCCCAGTGCTGACTCTGTATGGCCAATAAAAAAGAAGAAAAAGCTGGAAAGAGCTGGGCATGGCAGCACACTCCTGTGATCCCAGCATTCTGGAAGGCTGAGGCAGGAGGATCACAAATTCAAGCCCGGTGACTTTAGAGAGGCCCTGTCTCAAAATAAAAAATTAGAAAAATAAGTAAATAAAAGGCTGGTGATGTAGATCAACCCAAAAGCCTGGGTTTAATTCCAGTAACGGGGGGGCAGAAAAATAGTAACTGAAGAGAATAATCTTTATGTTTTGCATGTTAGGAATAGAACAACACAAAGAAAATAAATATACTTTGTTTTGTGGTGAATATAATGAGTTTAAGTGTCGGCACTTGACTTGATGTATTTGAAAGATATATGAAATTTTTTAAAAAAAAATGTAAGAGTGACCTTGCTGTCTTTTCCTTTGAGAGTTATTGTTTTGCTATTCCTACACTGATCTATGCTGAATAAGGAGAGACCTGGGGCCGCGAAGCAGGAACCACGAACATGTAAGTACATTTGCTGTATAACAAACCACCCCAAACTTAGGGCTTCAAAATAACAAGCATTTGTTATTCCTTGTTATGCTGTGGTTTGGCTGCGAGGTTCTCTGAGTGTGCTGGCCCAGTGGCAGCCAGCTGTCCTCGAATGGCCACTTTCTCTTATTTGGTGACTGGCTTTATCTCAACTGGAGCATAAAGGTGGCCTGGCCACATGTCTGTCATCACCCAACAGGCTTGCCTGGGCTCATTCATGTGGCGGTGGTGACAGGATTCCCAAGAGTAACAAGAGGGGAAAACTTTACTGCAGTCTTCAGGTTTCAGCTTGTGTCACATTTGCTAAGTGTTATTTCTCCAAACAAGTCACCGGGCAAAGCCCAGAGTCAACGTTGAAATGGAGCAAGATTCAGGAAGATAGATTATTGTGGCTATTTTTGCAAACATTCCCATAGGGTTATAACAGGTGGAAAGGGAACCCATAAATATCCTTGGTGCCTGGTAAAGTGCCAGACAATTTAGAGAGGCGCAGAGGCAAGAAATACTTACTAAGTCGCACACGCTAAGTGAATAAGCTGCCATTCAAACCTCACACCAACCCGATCTAAAATTAGTGCTTTATCATCCCCCCATAGCCACTACCTAATTAGCAGACGCTCCTTATGTCCTCACAGTTGCACGCTGTTCCAAGAACCCCTTTTGTGGCTGGCTGCTAAATAAACACACAAACAAAAAGCAGTTGAGTGACCCTTTCAAAAAGGATTCAAGTGACCCTTTCAAAATGTGAGAGCAGTGGTTACATATTTGTATTTGGCCACTTGTCCTTGATAATGACTAAAGCTAATTGTTCATCTTACGCTGGTTGGGGATTTTAGGACATTAGGTACTGTTAGCACGTTCTGGTTTGGCACATTTGGCTAGGGATGACTCACAGGCAGGCTTGCCTTTGAAAGGTGTTTATTTTTCCTCGTTAAGTCTTTGTGCAATCTATTCTTTCTGCAAATGATCTCTTGCTTCAGGCCAGTTGTCAGGAGGGCTGTCCTTGTCCTGGAGCACATGTGGAGGAACAGCCTCAGCCCCACTCTCACAGAGTCTCTTACACAGTGTGCTCTTCTCGGAGACTGTGCATGGGGTTTTCATGGCATTATACAGTGTAATGCGCCAGGGTCATCAGAGGCCCTGGGGAATTCCTGGCTTTCACTCACTGGCCTTTGAAAGGGGAGCACTGGATTAGGCAATGTGTAAATTGACATCCACCTGCAGGGGTTAATAGTTCCTGATTTCTAATCCTGGCCTCAGAGGCCCCAGAGAAGGCCAAGGATCTGACTCAGCTTACTGTTTCAAGTTTTGTGTGGTCCTGAGCTCCAGGACTTGGCTACCTTTATTTTCTATCATTTCTTCATAGCCATGCTGCAACACTAGCCATTTCCTAAAAAGATTTGTGTCCCCTTATGCCATCACAGTCTGCAAGTTTGGTTCTTTCTGGAAGGTTCTTTCCTCTGAGGTTCTCTTCTATTCTCTATTAAGTTGCAGCATAAACCTCCGAGGAGGTTTAGGAGACTCTGGAAAACTATTCGTATCTCTACCACTGCACTCAGTTCTTTCCAACCCAGCTTAGATTTCTAGTAAAGCAACATCACCCTGTGTTGTATTTTATGTCTTTCCTTGGGCCTAGGAATTTCTTTGCTTTTCTTTTTTCTCCCTGTAGTACTAAGAATTAGACCCAGAGCCTTCACTCTGAGATGCATCCCCAGTCCTTCTTTATTTTAAGATAGGGTCTTGAAAAGATGTTAAGTTGCCCGAGCTGGGCTAGAATTTGCTATCCTCCTACCTCAGTCTCCCAGAGTGCTGGGATTATATGCATGGGCCACCACACCTAGTTGACTTGGAAATGTCTTGAAGGATTGTGGCTTGGTTCTTCATCTTTAGCTCCAAGCATAGCACTTGATACATGCATGAGGCTCACCATAAGATGAGGCTGAATAGCTTCCCCCATCCTATCGCACAGAGTCTCCGTGCAGCACCTCCATCCTTGTCTGATACTAGTGCTGACCTGCATCCCATGATGCCTGAGAATGTAGCAAAGCTGCCACTTCCTTCTTCACTATGAATGGTAGCATCTTTAGGTTCAGCAGAAAGGCAAGGTATCTCCAGCTTCCGGGTGCCTTTGTGGAATTCCAGGCAAATCCAAGCTTTTTGTATCTGCCCTTCCACTGACTTCTGACTTATGGTGGTTTGAGATCCTTGAAACTATGATATTTTAATGATTGCAGAGAAAGATCAAACAATGCTCTGATTTCTGACACTTTGAATGGGCTGAGGAGTCACCTAACCAAGGTGTATGGAGACAGGGGAAGGAAAATCAGGGGCTTGGCAACAGGTAGAAAGGAAGCAAGAGGGAGTTTCCAAGCTTGGCTTACTGGGAGAACAGGTGGTGGTGTCATTTGCAGAAATACCTAACATGGGGAGGGGGACTCCTTAGGGTTGGGGGCAAAGGTGAGAGATATTTGATCATGCTGAGCTCAGAGTATCTTCAGGATTCCAGTAGACACTCAGAAAGGTGAGCTTCAGGCTGGGGAGGAAAAGGTGAGAAAGAATTAGGATGGTGAGAAAGTATGAGGTGAGAAAGAATTAGGATGGATAGGGTTTTAAGGAGATACTGCATACAAACAAAAAGAAACTGATGTACTCTACAGTATTTTATTCTGTTTTATGTGACTATAATAAAGCATCCAAAGACACGTAACTCATAAAGTAAAGATGTTTATTTTGTTTAGCTCATAATTCTAGTGGCCAGATATTCTAATCAGCATGGCCCCAGAGTCTGATGAGGGTTGCTGACTGTATCTCAATGTGATGGAGAAGCAGGCAGGGACATGAGTGTATATAGAAGGGGCAAAGTGCATGGAGTAACCATGTTTTATCCCAATCTGCTCTCTCAAAAGACTAATCACTCCTGAAAGACCCAACTCTCTCTAACAGAGTAGCATTAATACATGATAAGGTGGACCCTTCCATAACCTAATTACTTTCTATGAAGCCTCATCTGTTAAAAGTTCCACCACTACCATGGGGACAAAGCTTCCAACACATGAGCTACTTTGGGGAATGAGTTCAAAACTTATCTGAACACAGCAGGACACTTGAAGGACACCTATGCTATCAATGCACTGGAGAGATGGAAAAAGAGGTAGGAGTCCTAGAAGTGTATAAACCCACTGAAATTTTTAGACCTTGTTTGGAGACCTGGTGAAAAGGAACTTCCATTTAGATATATCTTAAATGAAAAATGGAATTGAGCAATCCCCTCCTCACCAATGTGTGAGGTATTTAGAAGCTTCAGATAAAGATTGGCTCCCGCCCAGCCAAATCCGAGCTACTGGATCGGCTCAGCCCGTTGACGAGGAGACAGATTTTTACACAGGAGCAAAGAACATTTCAATAAGGTGCAGAGGACCAGTGGGAAATGTCAAGTGACACAGATTCACAGGAGTTTTAATACTGCTGGAAGCTCTCACTGCCTTTTTTCTTTGAACAATGGGATCTCCCACTCCAGGCTTTCCCTAAGAGCAAGTAAGCAAGGTTCTGGTTTGTAAGTACAGTAACAAGACTCAGAGGGGATGGCCCCATACGCATTTTTGTTTGTTTTATTTCTAATAGATCATCAGTACTCAGCCGGTACCTTGGAAATTCTCATTTATTTATGATGGTAAAAATATACACCAATTAAATACATTCACAATGTTTTGCAGCCATCACCATTATCCATTTCTAGAAATGTATCATCATCCCAAATAGAAACTCTATGCCCAGTAAACAATAGCTCTCTGTGTCCCCCTCCTCCCAGCCCCTGCCTGCAGAATCGTACAGCGCTTGCCTTTTGTGTCTGGTTTATTTCACTTAGCATATCCTTAGGAATTCTGAACCGCACTCTGGAATTTGGCTGCCCTAATGTTTTGGATACAGATTTCTGTAGTATGTGACATAATTCCTCAATTATTTTCTCAGAGGCTTTTTGTTCAGCCCCCTCTTAAGATGATGAATAGACGCTCTCTCCAAATCAGCCATTGCGCACATTTTTAGGATAACTTCTAGTAGCAACAATTGTGTGATGATCATCCTGGTGGTGGCTTCCAGTTTTGCCAAATGCCTTTCGGGGAGGAATTGTGGCAGATGGTGATCCTGATCCACCAGAAGATGCCTGCATCATGTACTCCTGGGTGTGAGGGGGCCCTGGAAGTCTTTCTCTCTGCAATAGGGTGTTTGAACTTCCTTCTTCTGAGTAATTGTGTCCCCTGTGGTGTGAACACTTGTCACATGTCAAAATACTTCTTTACTTTAATGGTTTTAATCAAAAAAATTTTTTATAAGCCCTGATTATTTTTTGTTATTAAATTCAACAGATGTAAAATTACTCTGTCAAATTGCTATTAAAACTTATTTCCAATTTCTGTCATTATGTTATTGTGGCCCAGTAGCAGGCCACTGTTGGGTGCTGCACTCCAAGAGAGGAGGACTTGAAAGTTCTCTAATAAATTTTTTGAAAGATATCATCTCTCCGAGGAGTGTTTCTTTTCACTGACTCTTTATTCCCTCATACCGTGGAAGGGGATTAGTTTGCTTGAACAAATCTCCAAATACTCATTGCCCAGAGGCTGGGCTAAGAGTTTCTTTTCCAATTGTTTTGTATCCGATTTATGCCAGGAACTCTGACGTGGAGCCATGAAGCATCACTGGCCAGAATTCTTATTTGGAGCTCACGGTTGTTAAACTTGGTTCTCTGAAGACACTGCTGTAGGCACTTGGGGAGCTCCGTTCCTAAGGTAAGTCATCTACATGTCACCTAGGAAATCCTCTAGCTTATTGAGCTTGGTGGTCCAAGTCTGTAATATATACACCCATTCTTAGCTTTTTTTTTTTTTTTTGGTGAGATCTTATTAATAATTTTTAAATCTCTGAGCAATTCCTGGTGCAGGTAATATGAATGTCTTCAATGATGCTATAAGTTAATGTGATGTTGAGTTTTAAGGGAAGCCAGGATCATAAAAAGATCTTACCAAGGCCAGCATTAAGCTCTGTAGACAAGCGGTGTTACAGTATGTAGTCAGTTCTCCAAATCTGTGGGTTCCACATCCATGGATTCTGCCAACAAGGCATTGCAAATATTCAGAAAAAAACTGCAGCTGTACTGAGCATGTACAGACATTTCCTTGTCATTTTTTAAACAACACAGTGTAAGTATTTACACAGTATTTCCACTGCATTAGGTATTATAGGTAATCTAGAGATGATCTAAAGTATATGGAAAGATGTACATAGCTTATATGTCAATACTACTCATTTTGTGTAAATGTCTTAGTTACTTTCCCATTTCTGGGACAAAATATCTGACACTCATAACATTAAAGAGGAGAGGTTTATTTTGGCTCATGGTTTTATAATTCATGGTCTGCTGGCTCCAAAGCAGAAACAGCATGGTAGAAGAGTATGGTGGAGGGAAGCTATTTAACCTATGACAGCCAGAAAAGGGAAAGAGAGAGAGAGAGAGAGAGAGAGAGAGAGAGAGACAGAGAGACACAGACAGAGACACAGACAGAGACAAACAGAGATACAGAAAGACAGACAGAGACAGAGACAGGGAGACAGACAGAGAGACAGACAGAGATGGAGACAGAGAAACAGGAAGAGGGGGGCGGAGAGAGAGAGATGGAGACAGAAAGATAGAGACAGACAGAGACAGAGAGAGGGAAGGAGGGAGAGGAGGACTTGGACAAAAATACACCCTGCCAGGGCATGCCCCCAGTGACCACCTCCAACAAGGCTGTACTTCCTAACAGCAGGTCAGTTATTGAGCTCACCCATGCATGAATCCACTCGTGAGTATAGCGCCCCCATGATCCAGTCACTTTCCAACACTTTTGGGCACTTTTGGGGGACATTTTATATCTAAAGCATAACAATAGGGGACTTGAACATCGGCATTGGTATGTAATTGGTGGGGGGTGTCCTGGTCTAGTAGGAGGCATATAAAAGCATTTCAGCGTGGCAGAAGGCATCTGGGTGTTGGATATAGAACTGGGTTCAATTTTTCCTCTGCCACTTATAATCTGTGTGAGCCTGGGCAAGCACTCAGTTTCTCCGAGCCTCATGGACTTAAAAGTATTGGGAAGATGGAATGAGAGTGTATACGGCGTTGGTGCCTGGCATAGAGCAAGCACTCATACACTGGTTTCCTTCTTTGCTGATTTCTCTGCTGTAGTCCACAAAGCTGCTTTTAAAGGCTCAGGTTATAGGTGGGAAGCATAGTCAATTGCTTCCCAGGAGTGGTGGATAACAGATTGATACTGCCTGCTGGTGCATGGTTCTTTTTATTTTTTTCTGGGAAAGTCTGCAGTCCTTGTCTCTTAAAGAGATTGTGTCTGGTGGCAGTAAACAAGCTTTTAGCAAAATAGCTCTTTAATCCCATTTGAGCACATTCTGCACTCACAATAGAAATGCAAATGCAAATGAAAATGAGATACCATTTTTAACCTAATGGTTGGGCAAAGATCGAGAGTTTGATACCATGCTGGGTTTGGGAGGGTACTGGACAGTGGGTAATGAGGAAAGAGTAAATTAGAACAATGTTTATGGAGAGCAATTTAGCAGTGTTTATCAAAATCATGAATGTACATTTCACTTCTAGGAATGTATTTATATTTGCTAATATGCAAAATAAATTCTTTACTCATATAACCTTTAAAATATGTTTTCAAATAAAAGATGCAAAGTTCAGCAGAATGTGATAGTATTTACGTTAAATAAGAAAAAAATCATTTACATGTCTAGAAAGAATAAAGTGAGTCTACCTAGACATGTTTAATTGTGCAAACTCAAAGGAAACCAAATGGAGCCCAGTGCTTGCAGCGTACGTAACAAGGTTTAGTCTTCTCTGTAGATGCGAAGCGTGGGTCCTCCACGGATTTGGGCTTCAGTAAGTTACGTGAGGTCAAGTTCACACCTCTCTCAGCACCCGGGACAGGGCCTGCCTCAGTAACCTGTTGAATGAATACGAATGAACGCAAGGGGAAACTCAACCTCTCTCCTGAGCTTGCAGTAGAATGAATTCTGTGAGAGGAAACCAAGGAGTGTGCCCTTCCCTATTCTCATCTAGGAACATTTTGGAAGGTCATTACTGAAGCACGGGAGAAGCAGAACTAGGGCCCATTATAGCCTGAGTCTATGCAACCTGGTTATTGATTGCCAGAGCCAGCCACATTATACAAGAGATCTCAACCATTTCGAGGGGTAACTTGCACAGAAATCTTTTATAACCAGGTCAGTTTTATTGGTTATTTTATAAAAATGCTATTTGTGATAGAAAATAAAGAGCAGAAAGTAGTCATTTGCACTCCCACCAGTGAGATTACAGCCCACTGTTAACATTTTGGGATGCAGCGATCCAGATTTCACTTATAGCACACACACACAACACACACACACATGCCACACACATAAAACACACACAAAACACACACAACACACAAAACACAAAACACACACACACCACAAAAAACACACACACAACACACACACAAAACACACACACACAAAACACACATGATAGACATAAAACATGCACACACAAAACACACATAACACACACAATACACACACACAAAACACACACAACACACACATACAAAACATGCACACACACACAACACACACACACAACACACACACACATACTTTTTCAAGTAAGTTCAAAAATTTTCCTCCTTGATTAGTTTTTATTTTTTGCCCTTTTACTTTGTTGCATTTAAGAAATCATGTAGGTCATCTTATCTATATCATTCTTACACTCAATTTTCCTTTTCTTACACTGTACCATGTTGTTTTATTTACTTTCCTGATTATTCTCAACAGTATTTAGATGTTTGTTTTCTCATACAGCCATACGGAATAGCATTGAGTTCCTGAAATGTCTCATCCTTTACCTTTGTGTGTCCTCCTAGATGGATATTACTCTGTCTTGAAGGCCATCCTATCCCCTACTTTCTCTTATTATCTAGTTCCTTTATGTTCTTCAGGTCTTAACAATGCAATGTCATTTCCACAAGAAGCTTTACCTGGCTATTCACTCAATGAGTCACCCTTATGTGCATTATTGTTACACTCTTTGCAGATTTTATTTCTCAGCATATTTATAATAGATAGCAGTCTTCCCTTATTTATAGAGAATATGTTCCAAGATTCTTGGAACTACAGATAGTTCTGAACTTTATATGTACAAACTATTTTGCATATATGCATACCTACCACAAAGTTTAATTTATAAATTAGATATGAGAAATGAACAGAAATAGCTAATAATAAAATAAAAGTTATAATACTATACTGTAATAAAGTCATGTGACTAGTCTCCCCTAAATAGCTTGTTGATTGTACTCCTTCTTTTGATTATGAGATGATATTTAAAGGAAGGACTTCATAGGACTCTTTTTTGGATATTTAAATTGCAGAATCAGTATTGTGGCTTGAGGCTATTATTAAGTAAAATAAGTGTCTCAAACACAAGTACAGTGACATCACAACAGTTGATCTGATAATCTAGAGAGCTACTAAGTACCTAACAGGGCAGTAGTATACACAGCACAGATTCAAAGCAGGGTGGAACTGAAACTTCTACGTGCTTTTTAGAACTACTTGCAACCTTTTAATTATTTCTGGAATTCTCCATTTAATATTCTTGGGCTATGGTTGGCTGGAATTAACATGGTGAACAGCAAGACCACAGATAAGGGCAAATGACTGTACTGTAATTTTTAGTTTCATTGTTTTTTTCTGCTACTAGACCATAATCTTAAGGAAAGAAACAGTGTCTCACTCAGTCTAATTTTCCTGGCAGTTACCAACAGGGCTGAGCAAATTGTAGATACCCAATACACATAGGTAGTTTGAATGAAAGCATGAAAAGTACATAACATTTTGCAGTTTTTAAGAGTGTTTTCACACACTTTAGTGTTTTTAGCTTGCTTTTCTACTCCTGATATTTCCATTTAGGTGACAATTTAGGAGCTACCTTCTCATGAAAGCAGAAGGCTTTATGAGTGGTAGTCAGGAAGAATAATCTGGGCATGCTCACTAAGTTTAGCTTTCCTATTTTTTTTTTTGAATTGAGTTTCCCACCCATAGTCCGAGTTCTCCTTTGCTCCTCTAAGCACTAAACCTTCACTCGACAGCCCCCCTTGTGTGGAGAACTGCTCCAGCCCAGTGTGGCAGGGACTGAGTCATCTGCCTCATTTGAGGTCACAATGAGTGCTGCAGCCTCATTTATCTCATTGTACTCTGCTGTCTTAGTCCCTTGTCTGTTACTAACAGCATCATACTGCAGCTTGGGTAAACTACAAAAAAAGAGGCTTATTTTGGCTCGTATTTCTGGTCCAAGGTTGAGGGGCCACATCTGGTGATGGTCTTCTTGCTGGCAGGATCCTTAGGTAGTGCAGGGCACCACGTGGCTAGAGACAGGGAGTATGATAGCAGACCCATTTTGGAGATGACCACTGCCCATCTGGAGAGCCCTGATCACCTTTCAAAGGTCTTAGCTGGTCTCATTTCTTAATATCTCATCATAGGCATTAAACTTCAATGTCACTTTTGGAGAGGATGCACAATATTTGAATTACAGCATCATCTTCCAACCTGGCATATCTCAGGAATAGAAGAGAAAATTCTGGCCGCCATCTGACTCTTTTTCTTTTGGTACTGAGGATTGAACATAGGGCCTTTGCACTAGGGCCTTTATCACATCCTCAGTCCTTTTTTATTTATTATTTTGAAATAGGGTCTTGATAAGTTGCTCAGCTTGGGCTCAGCCTGCTTCAGCCTCTTGAGTGCTGGGACCTCCAGTATGTGCCACCATGCTGCCTGGAATGGGGTCTTTCCTGTGGTACAATGACAGTTAGAGTTTGCTGGGTCCTGACATCAGGTCTTCTGATTCTCCAAACTGTGTTCTTCCCATTGAATTATTTTATGGATTTTCCTCCAGGATGAAAGGAAGAACTCAGGAATCTTTAACTGCCATCCACCAGTTAAAGATCTGTAATCCACCTTCTGGGCTAGCACATGATCATCCATTTCTTTGTTATTTTCCCCCGAAGGACACATGCTAAGCGCTCAGTAAATGCGCGCTTGCCAACTCCCTGATGGTGTAGCACGAGAGGCCTTCAAGAACAGAAACAGGCTGTGTAAACATTCAGTACAGATGCTCGCAAAGGAGCTTATGAAGTCATGTCTGCAGGATGGGAAGCACTGCACCATGGTTTTCTCAGTCACACCCATAGGTACTGGTCAGGCGCCTGCTGGGTACCCTCTGGAAGGAGGACTGGAGTGCTGAGTTGGAGGAGGAAACTGGTGGCCGCCTGTCCCAGCTCCACCCCCTCTTTGGGCCAGTGGAGCCCAGCTTTCTGTTACCACACAGTTTCCCCAAGAAGCTCAACTTTGTGAAAACAGTTTCCCTTTACTTTTTATGTGTTTTCTGGGCTTTCCAACCCATGGGTATTTTGAGGGAAACATACTCCATATGTTTCTGATTTACTTACATTAAACTTGCCAGAAGTTTCTTTTGTAAAATCTATTTCACGTCTGGGAAACCTTTTCAGCCTGTTTTTTCGAAAGCCTTTTAGCTCAGATCTTCACACTCAAAAGGAAGCAGAAAATTGAAACAATTATTAGGAGATAATTGAGACCAGAAAAGTCACTTTGCCTTTGTTACCTGAGCATTTCTGGAGAGAGGCACAACCCTGAGGTCTCTCGTATGGACGTGAGTGTTCTGGCTATCCAGTTTGCATTTCATGCATCGACACACAGAAACACACAAGCCTTACCAGCATCTTCTTTTTTCAGAGTTCTGTATGCAAACTTTTGGTTTTCTAATTAAGATCATTTTGGTCAAGTGCCCCCGCTCAGCTTCCTTTTCAGATATCTCTGATTTTAAGCAGGTTACAAATCTGGTTAAGTGCTTTTATTTATTTATTCTCTGCCGAGAAGAACGGCTGACCTAAATCCAAGCAAAAAATAATGTATGTAAAACTTTCAAACAGTACTAGTAACTTTTGGATGATAAGTATTATGACTTTTATTCACAATAAACGTCTAAACATGGAAGGGTGGTTGAGAAGACTGAAGTGGTCAGAAAAAGAAAGCATTGGGAGAGGAATAAGGAAAGCAAGTTGTAGCCAACCCACCCAAGATCCACAGCTACTTAAGATGCTAAATTTGGGTTTTTCTAGTCATCTAAATTCCTAGTCCAAAAGCCCAGCTGCAAAGAGCTGGACCCTCCTAAAAGGAGAACAGAGCCCATGCCAGGGGAGGGAGCAGCCCACTGACAGAGCTGTGGATTATCCACATCCACAACTTACTCTTGTCGCTCACTTTCAGCTGCATTTTCAGGTTTTTTCCCTTGAACTTTATAACATTTTCATTAAGTGGACATTTTATTTTGGAATTTATTTTTATTTTGGAATCTTATTTTCCACTTCTTTCTGCAAAATTGAAGTGCTTTTACTGAGGGATGTTTCTACTGTGTGGTCCCAGAAGTCACCATGGACGGAAGCAGGGTGACACTGGGATATGCAGAGAGAAAGGTCTTGGGGAAGGAGCACAGACTCAGCAACGGGGCTCAAGCACAGGCTTTTAATTTCCACAGCCAGGGCATTTCAAAAAGGGTTGGAGGTGATGGAGAAGCGAAGAGAAGGAAAAGCAGGGCACACGACTCCTGCAGTGTCCTTTGTCCTCAATGGGCTGTTTCGTGTTTCTGGATCTCAGTTTCTTCAACCATAATATTTAAAAAAAAGTTTGATAATATGATCATTATGACTCCCTTCTCCCTTCTTTTTGCAGTACTGGGGCTCTAAGCCAGGGCTTTCACAGCGAGCTGCATCCCCAGCCTCTTTTATTTTCTTAATGTTTGAACAGAGTTTCACTAAGTTGCCCAGCCTGGGCTCCAACTTGCTACCCTCCTCCCTCAGCTTCCCATTGTGACCATTTCCTGATCAAAAGTGCATAGTTCAACCCTTCCCCCAAAGAGATAAAGGAGGGAGAAATGCGATAGTTGTGACTCCAGCCCTAAGGTTCACCGGGAAGAAGATGACAGCAAATAGTCCCAGTGTGGCTAACCTTGGCCTCAAACCAGTCTATGGAGTTCTGAATCTTAGCCTTCTTCATTGACCTATTTTGCACCTAGAATCTGTCCTCAGAATATACTTAAAATGGGAGTGGTGTGGGGTTAGTATCAGAGGATGTCATATGCATGCATGAAAATGTCACAATGAAACCCATTATCCTGTTGAATTAACATGTGTCAATAAAAAACATGCACACATGAGATGCTCAGCATTGCATGATATTGATACCCTTTATAGTTTGTTATTTAGATACTTAACATTTTACAAATGTGACCTTTTGCATAATTACATACTACCGGATATTGCTTCATAATATTTGAATCTGAAATTTCCTGTGTTAAGCCGATATACAACGAGAGATTCCTCTCTGAGTCCTTAACAGTATACCCATTTTCTTACCTACTTAAAAGGTTTAATTTTTAAATGTGAGAAAGTGTGCTGTTTTTGTTTCGTTTTTTTCACCCCAATGAAATCAGGTATAAACTGGGTGAAAACATAGCTCCCTTCCCCCCACCCTGGAGCTTTGCTTTACCTGATGTGAATCTCTGCTTTTCTGTAAAGTCCCTGACTCAGCAGCTTCTCAGAGTGGTTCTGCCACTACCTGTCTAGGGGAGTTTGTATAACTTGTTTACACTCTTTTGGCTTCCATTTCATTATTTGAAGAAGGCAGTTACTTGTCAGATAGGGAAACTTCTCTCTGGTCTTATGTCATCACAACTGAAAGAGATTTTTTTCTTTCAATTTCTTTGGGAAGGATACAGAAAAGAAAAAAAAAAATAAAAGTTTTAGTCCAGTATGGTCGTGCATGCTGTTGTCTCAAACACTCTAGGAGGCTGAGACAGGAAGATGGCAAATTCAACTTAGTGAGACCCTGTCTCAAAATAAAAGAGGAATGTGGAATGTAACTCTGTGGAAAGTCTCTAGGATCAATCCCAGTAACACAAAAAGGAAAGAAAAATAAAAATTTTAATAGCTAACCCAGAAAGCTAGTGACTTCAGTCTTTCACACAGGAAACGGGCAAAACAATTATTACAGGTAAGGGGATCAAAATATTTTCTGAAAACTTTCTCAGGGATCCTATGCTGATACTTGTCTGGGGGAGAATTTGGTGGTTTGTATAATGTAATGTTTTCCCACGGTGGGACATGAAATGTTTTCCTGATGCAGTTGTTTTCACATAGTGTGCTAACATGCTATTGAGTTCCCTACGCAGGCATTTCCCATGCAATGCTTAACTCAAATCCTCTTTAAAACAATAATTCCAGATTGATTCCATATATGGGTCTGGTTGAGGAGTACTTATAAACACTGCCATCATGTGCCTTAGGTACAGGGGACAGAATGTTCAGCTGCATTTGATCAGACAAATTGTGGTTCTAAACATAATATTAGAACTATGTCATTTAATTGAAACAGAAAATAGCCACCGGCTTCTCAGTATGGCAGTACAGACACCATGTTTTTTAGGTCACTCCTATACCCTTCCTGCGACCTACTTTTCATTATTCAATGAGGTACATCAGTGTGCATTTTACTGTGTGGAAGTAGAGACCTGGAAGAGGAATTTGTAGTTAGATTTCAATTTGTCAAAGTCCCTCACATAATTGCCCAACCTTCTTTCTTAATGTATCAGGACCTCTATTTTGGGTTCTACTAATGCGATGCTTCTTACAAGAACAAACAGCTTACAATAAAATCGAACAACTTTTTAGTGTGCTCTAATGGAAGTATGAAAATTAAAATTACAGAGGAAGCAGATGCTAAAGGTTAGGAGAGTACGGATTCAAAGTCAAGTTCTAAAGATTCTATTTCTCTGGCAGGAAGTAACAACTGAAATCAGACAATGGAGGAAATAAAAGAAAATATTTCAGTTGGGAATGAGAACATTCTGACAACTTTTCAATGCTTCCTCATTGCTAAGGACTCGGCTGTCTCTCAAAGCCCCTTCATCTATGCTGGTCCTCTCTGAAACTTCTATGGAAGATGGAATGGAGATATGAGATATTGCTTGACCATGGAAGTCCTTCTGTATGTTTGAGTGTTGGGCCACCCATTTCAAATACTGAGAAAGAAATGGTAGCCCAAGCTGGTATTGCAAGGTATTTACTTATGTGCAGATCTTGTTGACTCTAATAATCTGGACACCAGATCCTGCATGTTTTTCTGCATCTTCCTCCCTGCAAATGCTCTGAAATGTCAGTGGTTGCATGCATCATACCTCTTTGAACTCCCAACTGGTCCTTTTTGTTGTCAGTCTAAGTTTTAGCATTACCCTCAAAGTGTCTAGTTATTTCTGGGATGGATGGCAGCTAATGTTCCCTTAATACTTACCAGGCAGGTGATGTTGTGCGGAGTGCACAATCCCATTAGTCTCATTCAGCACTCTTACAGCAACCCTAATGAGGAAGGTGCTTCTGTTATCTGTGTCTGATAGTTGGATACCTGCAGCTTGAAGAATTTGAAAAACTTGGGCTGATATATGGCAGAAAAAGGACTGAAATCCAGAACAAGAAGACTTTTAAGCCAGGGCATAGTCCTGGGCAAGAGCACTCATTTAGAGCCATGCCACCCATCTGTGGACTTGGAGGAGGCCATACTCCTGAGCCCTGGAGGGTATAGACTCTTCATCTGTGAGGGGAATAATTTGGCAACAGAAACCACTCAGCTGAAACATTCAGTGGCGATGAACAGGATGCAATTAAGTCTATAACCTCTTATGATCACCCAAAGTATCATTTAGAAATGAGAACTCTTTCCAGTGAGCAGTCAGATTATGTAGGTGTTCATGTTTGATACACGTAATGGCTTTGCATATCATTCTGGATGGATGAGCAGGAAATATCTCTAAGTGTCTCTGAAATAGTCATGCACAATTAAAGAGTCTGGATGACTCTACAGCTTTTCAAAGTGTAGGTTTCCTGTACACACTAGAGGTTCTGAATCTATCGCTGCATTCTTTCTTTTCAGGCAAGAGAGCAGTACGTCTTCAGCCTTTGACAAGATACTGTTTACTAGTAGGATGGTGACAAGTTGGAGTGCGGATCTCTGTTCTGGCCCTTAGCGTGGTGACATAGCTTCTGTCTGCTTTAAATTCTACAACCGTGGAGGTGTGAGTGGTAGAATTTGATTGTTGGTTTAGAAATAACTCAGGGGGGCAGTCAGGTCAGTTGATGCTTACCAAAAAAATAGGGGATGCATCTATAGCTATCCCCACTTTTGCTTAGTAAGGCATAAAAAACAACCGCTCCAGTTTACTTGGCAATTGTGACATAGCACAGGGGGTGATTGATTTGGAGCAGGACAGGGCTGGGTGTGAATTCCTATTACATTAATTTTTTCTTTTCCTGTAGTGCTGAGGATCCAATGCAGTGGTAAGGCAAATGCTCTATCACTGAGTGACACCTCTAGCTTTTAATTTTAGGAATGTGACTTTTGGCAATTTAGTAATCCTCTTTGACTTTCTTCAGCTTTAAATTGGTGATAAGCCATGAGTGGCAGTTAAGAAGTGACTCAAACTCCTTTGATACTTTTCCCATTGAAAGGGAGGGTTGTATCTCCTCCCTTCAAATCTAAGTAGGCCTGGTAGATGATGCAGACAACAGAATCTAGCAGAAGTGATGGCGAGTGACTTCTAAGGCTAGGTCCTAAAGGTCACCTAGCCTTTGCCTGGTGTCTTGTGATATTTGTTCCAGGGGTGACAAACTCTGCATAAGAGGTCTCACTATCCCAGAGAGGCTGTATCCATAGACAAGCAACTGACTGACAGCAGCAGCAGCAGCAAGTGCCAGCCATCCATGTGAACCATCCAGAGTATCCGGACCAGCTGAGCCCTCCAGTGACCTCAGTGCACCTGACATCTGACTGCCACTACATCAGAGGCTCCAAATGAGCACTGTCCAGCTCAGCCTCACCTAGTTCCTGACTCACAAAATCATGAATGAGATAGAATAGTAAGTTTTGTTATAAGGGAGAAGAATGAGAATGTGTGTGGAAATCTAGAGCACTTATCAGCAGACAAATATTTGGTTTTCACATAGGTTCTGTTTTGTTCTATGGTTGTCATTGGTGTGCATGGGTGACCTCATGTCCCAGGATGATGGGCTTTTTCAGAGGCTGGAAACATGCAGTGAGGTCACCTTCTTTTGGGGGTAAAGAGTCCTTTCTTGTGGTTGAGTACAAGTTGTCACACTGGGATTATTTGCATGAAACAAACAGCATGCTAGATAGACTTTTAAACTGGGAGTAAAACCTGGGAAGGTGGATATCACCATTTAACACTTATTATCCCTCTCAGAGGTCAGTGAAATTTTCTCACTGCCTTTCCTTGGGAAATTTCCTTAGTAATGGTTCAGATTGTGCCCTGATTTTCAGTTGGCTGCTTTTCTTTTTTGTTCCTTTACTATGTTCAAGTTTGTCCTGATGTACCTGAGATAGAATGAACTTGTTAATACAGATGGAAAGGAATAGAGCTGTTGATAAAATAGTTAGAGCAGGCTTGAAAAGTAAGACTCATAGGACATCAGATCTTTAGAGACAACTAATCCTACTCATGCAGTTTCCTGGATGGGGAGGCAGAGTTTGCTTCAGGGAATAAGATGAGTGACAGAATAGATTCTATGTGCCAAGGATGAATGGAGGAGGCCCTGAGACTTAGCTGGGGATTGCTCACACCCGTATGTGCAATTTAAGAAAGCAAATCTTTGTAGTCAGGATACAGGAGAATCATGAGATGTCCAGTTATGAATGAAGATTGAGTTTCAAGTAACTGAAAAGGTAGTAGGATAAGGGGTGTGTTGTTCTATTTCTTTCTTTAGTGGCCACACGCTTTCTTGTCTTGGTTTCTCTTGCATGACCGATTTTGTCTCCACTGGTCTTAATTTCCACTCTGATAGGACTTTTGGTTGTCCATAGCTTTGTGTAGTAAGGTAACAGACCCCATGATAAGGCCTTACATCTATGCAGATCTTACCACATTCCAGGAACCCTTTGAGGATAGTTATTATCAGTATCTCACCTTCATAGATTAGGAAATCAAGGCATAGATTAGAATAATTAGAATAATTACCCAAACTACACAGCTAATATGTAGTAAAATTGTGGATTAAACCCAGGCACTCTGAACCACTATGAGTACTATTTTAAGGCCCAAGACCATTTGCCTATGCACTGGTTTGGATCTCTATGATAAAATTCCTTGAACAGTAGAATTTAATTAGCTGAGGCCCAGAGGGTGGTTTTGAGTTAGATGCCCAGTCATGGCCATGGCATGTGAGACCCTTCTAGGCTATGAGTGGGGTGGGGTGGGAATGTGGGTAAGGGAGGAAATATTGGGCAACTTTAGCAAACCAAAGACTGAGGAGAAAGATAAGGATGGGTCTGTGAGTCCTCTCTGCCCAGGTTGTGACCTCCAGCCAGGAAGAAGGGTCGGATCTGATGTGCCAAGGGCTTGTACATCTGGGTACCATTGACTCCTCCTTCCTCCTGACTCCAGTCAAACCTTTCCTTGCCACCCTTCTGCTTTTCTAAGGACAGTGTACCATTTCCTCCTATCTAAGGGACTTCAACAGAGAGCTGTAGGACTTCAGCAGTGGTTTATATAACTTTTAGGCATTAAAAAACTGCAACCTTTGGCTGTGAGAATGTAAATTACAGCAAATTTGGAAGGAAGGTTCATTCTTACCTTTGTGAGATCAAGGCTGGGCCCATCTAACCAGGTGCACACATGTACTAGCATTTGCACGGCTCCAGACCTTACAGACCTCTAGGTGCCCATACTGCTTGATCTCCTGTGCTCCTTTGCAGGGGACTTTGATAAAATATGACATTGAACTCAACTCCCCTAGCAAAGGAATGGAAGTGAGAGACTCTATAAAAGCAGACATCTGAGTGTTGGTGTTTGTGTCTGGGAGAGAAGGAAGTTTATTTGGAGGCTTGAGAGGGAGGCTCTGTTCTTCATAAAACAACAGAGGGAAGTGTAGCCTTCGTGTGGGCAGCTTCCATGAGGGAGCAGATGGGGCCTTCGAGCCACAGGAAACTTTCCAGATGTCACATGTGCCTTCGAAAGGCAAAGGCCGAGTTCTGCAAAGAGCTGTTGCTTTTGGGAGCCCGCTGATTCCTAAGAAGGCCTGAAGCCAGTCTGTGTTATCCTCTGCGCAGGGCCAACCCCCAGCCAGCACTGCCAACAAGAGAAAGTCAGGCAGAATGGCTGTCATGGGAGGACAGCTGGCAGGAAGGGGAGGGGAAGAGGTGGAACAGGCCCGGCAGCTTTGTACTGGTGCCTGGGGAGAAGGACATGTGCTGGGGTGTGTGAGACACTCGCAACATGGCTAAGTAAGCTGCCTTTGTCTTCCCTGCAGGGTTTTGGTTTATGTTTGCCAAGCATGAGACCTGACCGTCACTCCCTTGAGGTAACTCTGGAAGAGGCTGTTGATGGCAGATGACTCACCTGTGAGCTGAAATAGGTATTTTTGGAGGCTCACTTTTGGACTATATGTAGCCTGCCTGTAATGCGTCATGAATTTTCAGGTGCCTGAGGACTTCTAGATGATGTTAGTGTTAGCGCAATGACAATCCTATGGTACTTTTCTAATGGTTTGAGGGATGGAAGCTTCCACAAAGGAGCTGACACTCAAATGTCTCATTTTATAGCGTCTCTCATTTCGATTCCCTTCGCTAGGGGAGCTGAGTACTTTTCTAATTGTTTGAGAAGAGTCTGTACCTGAGATCCTGATTCAGTTTTCTCTCCACCTATTGAATAACTTGCCTGGTAGGTGGAGAGAGAAAACTGAGGGTAGAGAGATCCCCCAAAAATCTTAGTCCCCACCTTGATGTTTGTGCATGTGTGTGTGTGTGTGCTTACTTATGTATAGATGCTTGTGTGTATGTGCCTGCATGTACTTAGTCTGCTTCTCATTATGAAATTAAGGGAGCATTCGTAGAGAATATGGTCATGGTGTTTTCCTCTATAAAATGAATCTCAAAAGTTTAGGAATGGTAAAAAATAAAAAATAAAAGGACTGAGGCATGTGGCTATGATATGAAATGAGCCCTGGAATCCATCTGCCTTGTTTGAATCCCAGCTTACCCCTACTTACCAGATGCGTGATTTTTGTTAAATTATTTAACTTTCCTGAGCTCCAGGTTTCTCCTGTTAATCATCGTATTTCCATTATAGGATTATTGTGAGGTTGGAATGATTTAATCTATGGAAAGAGTTTGGCACAGAGCCTCCTGCATTGTAAAGGATTTATAAACATTCGTTACTGCTATGATTAATCAATATCTCTAACAACCTCTCGGTATTTCATTATAGATAGACTTCATGTCTTCATCTAAATCTTTGCTGAACTCGTGCATATGATTTACTTTGCCATCCTCTGGAGAAAAATGCCCCTCCAGCTGGTGCTCTTGGGCAGCTGGAAGCCCCTGTATACAGCTACCCTTCTCCCCAGCCACTGTACCACCTATTCTACTGAATGACTTCTGGCCTGGTGTTTTGAGTGTCTGTCTTCCTCCCCGGCCTCACCCTAGGAAGGGACTGTAGGCAAAGGTTGCCATCACAGCTCTCCATTTCTAAAGGATTAAAGCCACTTCCCTCCAATGTGAGTAGATTTCCCTTCCTGACTTTAATACATTCATTGCTTAACTAAAAAACCCACACAAATGTCCAGAGAAGCCATGGGATAGAATGTGCATGGGGTGTGGCATGCAAATGTGTGTGTGTGTGTGTGTGTGTGTGTGTGTGCATGTGTGTGTGACACTGTATTGTATGCTCCCACACCCAGTGAGGTAAAGGAAAATGAAAGCCATAAATCCCCCACTGCTGTTCATGGGGCGTCTTTGGAGTCTGAGTCTAAAGATTATAGTTGAACTCTGCCAGTTCATTCATTATTTAATCCTTTAATTGATGATCATGGTGGAAAGATGACGGCAGCACATCCTTGGCAGGGAGGCAAATTCCATTTATTTGTTTATTACTGTTGCACAATTTATCTAGTGGGGAGCAAGTGATGGGAGGCCACCCATGCTCTATGGTTCAAAATGTTGTTATAAATAATGATTAATCCACTTAGATATCTGGCTTCATTCAACCTGAAGAATCCCACTGGATATAAAAGACTCTGGAGGGGAATGTTAAGAAGCAGTGGAGGTTTTCATTTCCCTGGCTTATGCTTACTAAGTGGTCATTCCAAAGTGCCAGAGGTCTCCCAGGATGATATCATCCTTAGGAGAGTTGATATCATCTCTTAACTCCTGTGTTTTTACTGCAAGTATTCTCTCTTTGGGAATCACAGATACCTTGGGATGTTTCTTGAATTGTCATGTTAAACAATTAACATTTCTATTATTCATTTGTTAACTCTGTTATTTTCTTAAAAATTCCTTAAAGATAGGGATTATCTCTCAGCATAGGTACAGGGTAGATGCTTAGTAACAAAGGAAATGACAGTTGATTGAGTTCCTATTGTGTCCTACACTGGAGACTTCATACTCGTTCATTAAGATATGAATGTGGAGAAAATGGAGTTAAGAGGTTTCACTGGTAAATTAAATAAGCAGGAGGTCATTGGCCTGTGGTTGCCCCTGTACTTTAAATTCCTAAACTTCTACCTAATGTAATACATAAACAAACCAAAATCTAATTTAGGAAGTTTTGTTTTTTTTTAATGAATAGCAGGGTTCTAGCCAATCACAAGCTTGTGAGATTCAGCCAATCATTGGCAGCAAACCAATCAGATTGTATCCAAATAGGGCAAATGCTTGCTCTAGCCAATCAGATGATGCCTCTACTTCAGGTTCAGCCCATAAACTCTCAGTACCCAGGCTGCAGAGCTGAGCTTTCTGAATCTCTTCTAGTTCTCTGTGGTGTGTGACTCATGAGTTGTTCTTTATTGAAATCAACTTTAAAGTTTAGATTTAAGAGGTTCTTAAAAAAAATCTGAACTCTGAAAATAAGAAAACGTAACATAGCACTCAATAACATTGTCCCCTAACATAATAAAGGCAAAAAAAAAAAAAAAGTCAGAGCTGTAAGTCAAAGAAAACAATGGAATTTTATAGATTTGGAGGGAATATAAAACAGCTCTAGCCATGCACTCTTTAAAGAGATTTATGCTTCACACATATATTCAAAATCTGGCTTCCACATTTACCGTGGACTTCCCATGGCTCTAAGATTTCTGATATACTTCTTTTAGCAAAACCATGAGTCCATCAGGTTTAATGAGGAGAAAATGAAAGTGAATCCCTGCATTCCAGGCACAGAGTGTTTTAATGTGGTGATATAGAAGCTTTTTTGGCTAGTGGACAATGTAGGGGATTGAAGGAATTTAATTGTTGTAAGTTACTGTAGATGGTTTTAGCCTGACATACCAAAATGGGAGTTCACAAGAGTCTACTGGGAAGTCGGTGAGTCTCCTCTATCTTGTTTCACCTGCCTTTGAATAATGGCCTCCTTGCTTTCACCTTCCAAATCTCCAAAGGTTGCCCTCATCGGGAACTCTTAGAACCATATGAGGAAGAATCTCTGGGAAATGCATGTCTTCATTTTTCTTAACTGATGCAGGACCATAGCAGGAATTAGTAATGCTGAGCTGACCGCCACCTTTTTGGGTTGACCTTTCTGCACAAAATTAACCTTTCTATTGCACCAAACCCTCAACCTTCTGGAATGTTCATTTCCCACAGTGGCTCAGTCAAGTGCTCTGATTTTATTTTGGGACTGCGCATCTGTCTGTATCTGTCTATCAGAATCCTTGTCTTCTCTCCTGTCTTTCGATCTCGGCAGAGCAACTGCCAAGAAATCCAGAGTCCCTGTATTTGTTCCTCCTTGGGCCTACAGTGTGGTAAAGGCAGGCAGAAACAGGAATCAAATCTGGGTAGCTATGGTCTGTAGTGCTTTGTAACTTCAAAGTCTCTTTTTCTTACTACTTGGGCTCCGGCACTATTACATATATTCTTCGGCCAGAAGTATGGGTTGTGACCCTCTTCCATTTCTTATCTCAATATAATCACAGCACGCCTTAAAACTTGGTGTCATGATTTTCTTGTAATGGAGAGTTCAGGGGTTAATCTCCTGGGTGACAACAGATGCATCAGCAAAGGTGCCATTAGCCGAGGCTCCCCGGGACTACTCAGCCCTTTCTGTTGCAGTAGTAACTGATAGCTGACTGCTTTGTCATATGAACAGTAAGATAAAGCAGGCACTCAGCTCTGCGCTGCATATGAAATAAGAATCACTTGAATGTCATGGCCATTGTCATCAAAATCATGTGAGTCCATCCTGTGTAAAGGCTGTTACTAAGACAAAAGCAGAAGAGCCATGGGCTTTCCAGGATTTATTCTTTCAGGGAGATTAGGAGTATGTAGGTGATGGAATGCATAGCATTGAAGGCAGTTCCACTACTAAACAATTTCATTGTTTTGGGGTCACATTTTGTAGTGTGAAACTTCTGAAGATGGAAAAATATACAAACTTCCCTAGAAAATCATAGTCAGTTGTGTGGCACTTACTTCCAGGCTCAAGCTGTCTTCATGTTTCAACCCTTGTCTTTCTAAAGCAGCAAATAACGGCCAGTGACTCATTCCTGCTCTTCAACTGGTTTTAGTGTCATAAATAGAGCATCTCTCAAATTTGTAGCCACTTAAATTTGCCAGTCCTTGTCTCATCTAATTGAAATGGGATTATCACTTAAGGCATGAGAAGTCTGGTTTGCCTTCCAAACTTCCTAAAAGTTAAACAAACCAACCAACCAACCAACCAAAAACCCAAAACTACAACAATCACATCAAGCAAACCAATCTTTTTATTATGAAAAGAATTCACATGCATTTTAGAAAATTTGGAGAATAGTAGCAGCAAACCCACGGAAAAAAAAGAAATGAAAGCTACCCATAATGCAGTGCCTGGAGATTACTACTGTCAAGATTTCGCTAAAAGTATATTTTCAAAATCTCTCTATTGATGTTGCTATTTCTATTCCTATTTCTGCTCCAGATCCATCTATAGCTATAAATACACCCACCCTTGCAGGCAACATATGTTATAGTGATTATGGATATGTATACTGTATACTCTAATTCATAGTCTGGATTTACTTAATTTATCTTATATCATTGGTTATCCTGTAGCATCATTTCTAGTGGTTGTCTTTCAATATTCTATATACTATGAAAATCTATATTTTATAGATGATGAAACAGATCTTTGTGGCATTCCAGATCATGTTGCTGGAAAAAGCCTGTCAGCCTAGGACACCCAAATTGTTATGGGTGTTCTTCATGAATGATAGAAACCATATGTGGTTTGGAAAATTAGAGACAAGCAAGTGGAGTTTGAACTTCCAGACCACAAAGAGGGTGGCATCTCAACTAAACATCATTCAAGTCAGCAACTTGGAAAGTCAAAGACTTGGCCTGTGGGTGCCTAGGTAAACAACCACCACCAATACTAGCAGTTGGTATAGGTTAACCATGAGCAGGTTTTGTGCAATTAGCTTTTTGAAAATGCTGCAAGTCAGCATGGTGTTTGGTAGGAAAAAAATGAGTGGAATAGTTACTGATTGCAAGAGCTCTCCTTTTAAAGGGATTGATTTACGAGTAAATGTTAATCCGGTGGGAAGAGTCTAGTGACGCGCTTTGGAGCTTTGCCTTTGTTTTTGTTTTTTTTCCTTTTTAATCTGTGATTTGCATGAATATTTACAGGAGTTTATTACATTAATGTTCAACATGATGCTATGAGCCTACTAACCATGTTAGATGATAAAAAGCCAATATCATGAAAGACATAAACAAGAGAACGAGGGGGCACAATCTAATCAGATCAGTGCATTGGAGATAAGCTCAGGTCCAGCGGCCCAGAGCCAGAGAGACAATGCCTCACAGAAGAACACAAGAACTAATTGAAAACTATGGTAAATAATTAAATTTTAAAAATTATGTCTGTAAAAGACACACTGCCATGAATCCTCCTCAAAATACTTCCCCTTCCCCCAAAACATTTATCTCATCATTTTTGCCACTTTCTGAAGTAGTTCTTAAAGTTCCCTTTCCTGAGTGTTTTTAATGAAATGTGACAAAAAATATGATGAATGTTTCTCCAGAGTGACATTCAGTGGGACGGTAGACTCGTAAAAACATGACGGTGAGTCCTCTTCCACTGTATGAACTGCCTCTGGCACTCTGTGACTTCTGGTTGTTGCTCAGATTCAAAATGACCATGAATCAATTCAGGACACTGTGGGAGACACAATAGTGCAAATAAAGACTTGCGTGAAAGAGGACTTCCAGAACTGCTTTAGAAAATAGCAAGAAAAATGGGACCAACATGTTCAAAGCAGGGGTGTGTGTACGTGTGTGTGTTGTATTCTGAGAGAGGTTAATGACAACGCATCTTTTACTATAGCAGTTTTCTTTAAAAACACACGGCATTTTTCAATCACACCTCAAATGTGACAAATGGCCTTAGCTGACAGTCAACTATGAGATATAGCTGAAGAATGGGCAAGTGTGACCTTGGCTGGCATTATTACAAGCACAAAGATTCTGTGCTGCCTGCCTTACCTTATTCTAGAATTCACGGCCAAGTCTCCAGCGGTATTTTCTAGCACATACATCTGCTGTTGCATAAATACTGTTCATGACTCTCCACTAGGTCCGAACATCAAGATTTAGTGTATCTATCTTAATACAGTAGCATTTCTCATTCTAGTCCACCTTTCCCTCTGCTGCATCTGGTACACTGAAGTTACCAAAAAAATTCTCTGTTCCTGGATGACACCAGTTCCCTTCATGATAAAGCCTCCGCTATTCTAGAACAAGAAAAGGGTGTGTCCTGTTCAGCCCTCAGCCTTTTGTTACAAAACTTTTTTCCTTAAGAGGGCCCTGAGAAGTCCCCTCTTCTGTAAGTCTCTGCTTACCTCCTTTCCCTTATTCCAGGCCCTATAGGACCTTCCCATTGGCTTTAGTTTGACTATGGTTTGTTCCCACTAAAACTCATGTTAAGACTAAAGTCTTCATCGTAGCAGCGTTGGGAGGTGGGGCCTAGAGGGAAGTGTTTGGGTAGTGGGGTGGGACCCTTACAAACCAAGTAGTGCAGGAGTGAGTTCTTCCTGTTGGAGGACTTGATTAGTTGTTGTGACAGGGTGTTGTAAAGCTAGTCTACCCTTTATGTTTTGTCTCTTTCGCATGTGGCTGCTTGCTTTTCCATTTTCTGCTTTGAATTGAAGCAGTTGGCCTCCCTCACCAAAAGAGGCTACCCAATCTCAGATTTCCCAGTCTGTAGGACCCTAAACCAAAGGTAAGCCTGTTTAAGTTATAAATTATCCAGTCTTGGGTGTTCTGCTACAGCAACAGAAGTCAGTCAGAGACCCCATAATCACAGAAAAGTTCTTTATAGAGGTCCCACCCTCATGTCTCATCACATGTTACTGGTCTCCCTAAAAGGAATATTAATTTGGTGACCACCTTAGTAACCCTTGTGCCTGACTCAGTAGTTTGTACTGGGGACATTCAAACATTTGCTGGCTAGAATAAAAAATGATTCCTTAATCCAAATCATAGTCCTTATTCTACTTTTGGATACCCATTGTATAATTCTACTAGTCCTTTACCTACCAATAGTTGAATACCATCAGGTATTAACATAGAGATGGGTGTAGGAAAGTGTGCAAATGCACTCTTAGAAGGGCAGGGAAAATGATAAACTGGTGGAGAGGCCTTCAAATTATACATACAGATTGAACTTTTAGTCTAAGGGAGCAATTGGAGTAGAGTCGGTTACCCAGGAGTTCAAGGCTACATTACCAACCACACTTGGCGACTCTAGGCAAACTCCTTAACTTCCTTGAGCTCTAGTTCTCCCATCTATAAGGTGGGTACCAAAATCCTTAAAGAATGGCTCTGAGGACTAAGTGAAATAATGGATGCAAAGTACCTCGCTCAGAGTAAATGAGTCCTTAAACCTCAGAAGCTGGTGCTTCTTGTATGATGAACAGATCGGAGGACAACTCTTCCTAGGCTGGGAATGGGAGTAGTGGTTAGGGCCTATGTTTAGTGTGTTAGGAGAATAGTAATGGGTTTGTTCTGCTGCCAAGTTCCAAATGGAAGAACTCAATGGACAAATGAAACAGGGAGGCAGAACTAAGCTCCACACAGGTCTCGAGAGCCATGGGTAACCTGAGGAGGGCTTTAGAGAGAGTTCCAAGTTCCCTGGAGGAATGCAAGCACATGATTCTGCTGCCTCTGGGATGCTGTAGAGGAACTCCAACCATCAAGTGGGAAATTTAAGTATGAATGTTGAAATTCAACAATCTGCAATTAGGGCAGAGGTGGCAGTTTTAGAAGGGAAGTCACCCACCCTTATGGTCTTTAAAATAACTTGACGGCTATGTTTGGTCTCCTGGCCACAAGAAGAATGGGCCTTGCTTAGACAGTTAGGATCTGGGAGAGCATATGCACTGAGAGGCCTCAGCAAGCCACCCCCTGCTCTGAGGAGGGACATCGCTACAGCCATATTAGCCTCCCCTAGCCCAGAACCAGACTCACCCATTGGGTATTGAATGTATGTGCTAGTGACTCTGTAAAGAACAAAGTCATTAGGACCCAAGCCTCCTACACTGCTTATTGAAGTCGTGGTCCTGTTCTAGAAATTCTCTGCTAAAAATTCTTCTTGGGCTCATGGGACATCATAAATCTTTCAGAATGTGTTCTAATCACATGTGAGCACCGTTCATTCTTATAATAAGCTGGGAGGAAGAATTCTTTTTTGGGTGTATATGAGTAAAAAAAAAAATCCTTCTGTTAAAGCCCACATCTTTTTGAAGGCCCTGGCATATGTTGCAGTGAAGCCAAAACTACTACTAGCATATCCTGCCTCCAGTACATGATTTGTGTTCCTTTGGAAACAGCCTCCCCTGAGAAGTCCGGAAACAGAATCCTCCCTCCTTCTGCCTCCCCGAGAACAACATGAGTCAACAAATCTGGAATCCTCATCTCTGTCCTCTTTGAAACAGTTGTTTTGGAGAATCAGAGGCAGCCCACAGTGCATATGGCTGGATTCAAGTGTCTACACTGGGAGAACACAGCTTCAGGAATATATATATATATAAAACCCGCTCTTATTTTCTGTACCGGGAATTGAACTCACGACCTTGCACTTGCCAGGCGGGTGCTGTACTGCTGAGCTGTATCCCCGGCACTATACAACCCACTCTTGTCAGACCCCATCCTGTTCCTACTTATCACTCCATACATCAGTAAATAGCAGCGTGTCACCACCAGCGCCGACAATCAGCTGGACAGATTCCGAGTGGCTGTCATCTCATCTCTATTTCCTTTGAACTCCTGAGAAGGGAAGTCTGTCAGAGATTTTGTTCCATTACTTTTGCTTTTTGTTGCCTCCATGGATGTTGGCCACACAATCTTATCTCCAGAGTGATTTGGGACTGGAGGGAAGAGGAGGTCTGCTGCAGGTTGAAGAGGAAATGGAGACTTCAAGGATGCAGGAGGATGGAAGAAGAGTCCTCTTCCTCCCTGGGGCTATTTTGCTGTGTCTTCTTCTACATTTCTTTTTTCTTTTTTTCAACTGAACCCAAGGTCTTCGTATTGAGCTATCTCCCCAGCCCTTATTATTATTATTTTTATTTATTTAATTTTGAGATAGGGTCTCTCTAAGTCACTAAATTGCCTAGGCTGGGCACAAACTTGGAACCTTTCTGCCTTCATCTTCCAGCGTGCTGGCATGACAGGTGTGAGCCACCAGACCTGGCTCTGTCTTCTAAGTTTCATGTAAGGCAGGTAGTGCAATAAAGTTGGCAGTGGAGGGCTGGTGATGTAGCTCAGTGCTAGAGAACTTGCCTAGCATGTACAAAACGCTGGGTTCCAGTCCCAGCATGAGAAACATACATACGTAAACAAACAAACCAATAAATAAAAGCAGAGCTTGGGGCAACAAGAGAAGGGACAAGTGGAACTAGAAGCTCAGGGCCTTTGAAGTAGGTCTTAAGGTAAAGAGACTACAGTACTTTCTGATCCTATGTGGGGCTCAGCCCGGATTAGCGTGTTAGATGACAAGATAGGGACTTTTTTTTTTGAAAAGAATACAATCAAACAAAACAAAACAGAGTAAAGTCAATCAAAACAAGGCAATGAACATGGTACATGACTTTGAAACAGGATAAAAAGCAATTGGTAAGGCTACCATAATGCCTCTTGTTATCTGCAGTATACCTGCCCATACCATCAGGGATAAGTAAAATCAAACAAAATACAACAAACTAAAACAGTACAAACAAAACAAAACATAACAAACAAAGCAAAACAATGTAAGCAATATAGAATTTCAAGATATTAGCAAAACAGCATTGGCTACCATAATAGTTGTTATCTTCAGATTAGTTGCCTACACCTTCAGACATATTACAGTCAAACCATACATACTAGAGTAAAATCAATCAAAACAAACAATGAAAGCCATACAGGGTTTCTAAACAGGCTAATTGGACATCCTTGATGGCTGCAATTATATATTTTGTTATCTTTAAAATAGCTGTCCATGCCATAAAGTATAATAAAATCAAACAAATCAGAATAAAATGAAACTAATCAGAACTATGAATACAATTGAATTTCAAATCATGATAATAGATTAAGAGTGGTCATTTCTTTCCCTTTTTAGATAATTCCTCCCCTTTGACTTTCCCAATATGTATTGTGCATTTTGGATCCCACTAACACCTTTAGTTTGTTATGCTATGGAGACAACACAAAATTCACCCTTGTGACTCTGGTCCATTACATCCATGAGCACTATTACCAGTTGCCT
>RJWT010000726.1:10309-59276 GCA_004365215.1 Cuniculus paca | reverse complement strand
AAAAGACCATGGCCTCAGGAACAGTGGCAGAGGGGGACCATCAAGTGGGGCCAGTCAATTGAATGGAGAGGAAAACTAGGGAGCCAATGGCAGGAAAATAGCATGGCAGAGACAAGACAGTGCAAGAGAACCTCAAGGCACCAACAGAAAGAAGCATGGGCAGAGTGGATCAGGAAACAGGATCCATCAATAGGCTCTATACAAGAAACACATTTAACTAGAAAGAAAATTCATAGGCTGAAAGTCAAAGGAGAGAGAACAATGCCCTATGTGACAGGGAGCCAGAAAAAAAGTAGGGGTAGCCTGCCCATCAACTGCAGAATGTATAAGAAAGACATGACATTTTATGTGGTGGAAACCTCCTCAGCTATAAAGGAAGATAACTTCAAGGCTCTTGTAGGTGGATAGAGGCAACTTGAGATCCTGCTCATGGATGAAATTGTTCAGAGTCATATGGGTGAGTTTCGTGTTGTCTCCCTAGTATAACAAACTAAAGGAGTTAGTGGGATTTAAAATGCACAATACATATTGGGAACATCAAAGGGGAGGAATTATCTAAAAAGGGAAGGAAGTGGCCACTGTTAATCTATTATCATGATTTGAAACTCATATTGTCTTCATTGTTCTGATTAGTTTCATTTTATTCTGTTTTGTCTGATTTTATTATACTTGATGGCATGGACAGCTATTTCAAAGATAACAAAATGTATAATTGCAGCCATTGAGAATGTCCAATTATCTTGTTTAGAAACCTTGTAATGCTTTCATTTCTTTGTTTTGATTGATTTTACTCTATTCTGTATTTTTTGATTGTATTATGTCTGAAGGTGTAGGCCACTACTCTGAAGATAACAAGAAGCATTATGGTAGCCACTGCTGTTTTACTAGTATCTTGAAGTTCTATATTGCTTACATTGTTCTGCTTTGTTTGTTTTTGTTTTGTTTTGTTTTGTTTTGTTTTGTTTTGTTCTTTTCTGGTTTTATTTGGTTCTATTTTGTTTGATTTTATTTATCCCTGATGGTATGGGCAGTTATATTGCAGATAACAAGAGGCATTATAGTAGCCATTATTGATTGCTTTTTATCCTGTTTAGAAGTCATGTACCATGTTCATTGTTTTATTGTGATTGACTCTACTCTGTTTTATTTGGTTTGGTTGTATTCTTTCAAAATAAAAAAAAAGAGAGAATATTTTCATTTTATAAAGGAAGTCCAATTCATCATTTTTCTTTATGTTTTATATGTTAAAGTTTTTTTTTTTTTGGCTATCTCAAGACTGCAAAGATTTCTGTCTTCTGTTTCCCTCTAGAAGTTTTATAGTCTTAGCATTTATGTTGAAAACTATGATCCACTTCAAGTAAATTGATATTTAGAATATAAAGTTGGTTCATTTATGACTTTTTTTCTGTATAAATATTCAACAGCCTTGTCATCATTTATTTAAAGAACTCTTCTTTCTCCTATTGAATGTCCTGAGCTCCTTTGTCAACTAAGTACATGAGGGTCCTTATCCAGACTCCATGAATACCATGCTATTGTGAATACTGCAGCTTTGTAGCAATACTTGAAATTGGATAATATAACTCTTCCTACTTTGGTTTATTTTTAAAAAATTGTTTTAGCTATTAACAGCCTTTTTAAGTTTGCATATAAATTCAAGAACAAGTATTTCAGTTTAAGCAGAGGACCTTCTGGAATTATAGTGGGATGGTATTGAATCTGTAGATTCCATAGGAGAAAACTGATTAAATTGCTGAGTCTTTTGACCCATGAGCATGATATACCACTCCATTTATTTAAGTAACCTTTAATTTCTCTCATCAATGTTTTGCAGTTTTAATTTCACAAGTACTAAAAATAGTTTGTTAAATATTTGTAACAGTATTTTCTATTGTATAGTAGTTACATGTTTATGGAATTTTTCTAATTGTTTATAGCTAGTATACAGAAATACAATTGATTATTGTACACTGATTTTTCACACTATAATTATATTTGTTTATTACTTCTAATATCTTTTTTTAAAGAAATGTTATTTAGGCATGTCCATTTACTATTGTATTAGTTTATGATGGCTGCTATATCAAAATACTACAACTAGATAGCTTAAACAACAGAAATTTATTGTCTCACCGTTCTGAAGCATAAAAGTTCAAGATCAAAATGTCAGCATGATTGATTTCTCCAGAGACCTTTCTCTGTAGCTGGCAGACAGCCACCTTCTTCTCTCTGTGTCTTCACCTGTGTGTCCTGGTGTCATTTCATGCATCCAAATTTTCTCTTCTTACAAGGACACCAGTCAGAGTGGAGGAAAGCCTGCCCTCACAGCCTCATTTTAACTTGGTTACTATGTGTTTGTTGATTTATTTGTTTTTTTTTTAAGATAGGGTCTCTATATAGTTCACACAGGCATTGAGTTCACTATGTAGCACAGATTGGCCTTAAACTCATGGCCATCCTCCTGCCTCAGCCTCCCAAGTGCTGAGATTACAGGCATGTACCACCATGCCTGGCTTAAGTTGGTTAGTTTTTAAAATGTCTATCTCCAAACATAATGATATTGTATGGTACTGATAGAGATTCAAGGGGGAAGATAAATTTGGGGGAAGCACAAGTCAACCCATAACAACCATCCCGTTGACTACAAATTAAAAATAAAATACATGTTCTTCTTTCATGTCCTAGTCAGGGTTCTCCAGAGAAACAGAACCAAGAGGAGATATACAGATATATAGAAAGAAAGAGACTTATTGTAAGGAATTGGCTCACATGCTTATGGAAGATAAGATATCCCACAGCCTGCTGCTTACAAACTGGGAATCAGGAATGCTGGTGTGTGGTTCCAGTCCAGTTTTGAAAATCTGAGTGCCAGCAGAGCCATTAGTGTAAGACTCAGTATGAGTTCAAAGACCAGAAAACCAGGAGTGTCAGTGTCAGAGAGCAGGAGAAACTCAACATCCCAGGCTCAAACCAAGAGACCCAATTCATTTCCACTGCCTTTTTGTTCTCTTCAAGCTTGCAACAGATTGGATGGTATCCACTCACATTGATGAGGGTCATCATTTTACTCAACCCACAAATTGCTTATCTCCTCCAGAAGCACCCTAACTGCCTAAACTTATATTTTACCACCTATCTGGACATTCTTTAGTCCAGTCAACTTGACACACAAAAGTAATCATCACAACCAGCTAGAACAACCAGTAAAATGTCGAATAGAAGTTTTGAAAACAAACGTTCTTGACTTGTTCATAATTTTAAGTGAAAAATATGCAGTTATTCTCCAGTAAGTGTGATGGCCTTTTGTAGATGTCCTGGAAGTCAGAAGTAGAAGATAATGCACTTCTATTACTAGCTGGTTGACAGTTTTGATCATGGACGGAGATTGCATTTTTTCAAATGTATTTTAGTAACATAATTTATAGCCATATTTTATTCTACCTTTTTCTGATATTAATATGACAACTGCAGTTTTTATTCAATATGTATACCAGTGTTTGTCTAGTATATTTTTTTTAGTCTTTAATTTTAAATGTTGTTTTGTTTTGTTTTGTTTTTTGGTACCAGTGATCAAACTCACAACCTTGTGCTTGCCAGGAAGGTGCTTAAGCCACTGAGCTAAATCCCCAGCCCCAGTATTTTTGATTTTATATTAAATATATGGTTTTTATAAGTAATATATAACAAAAAGAAAGGGTTCTTACTTTTTTTTCAATGGATAGTGTCTTTCTTTTACTTTCTTTCTTCATTTTTTTTTCCCCCCCGGCACCAGGGATCAAACTCACAACTTCACATTTTCCAGGCAGGCACTTACACAACTGAGCTAAATCCCTGGCCCTGGATCTTACTTTTTTTAGTTCAATTCCTAGGTTGATAATTGTAAATTGCAAATGCTGATTAGCTTTAGTTTTAGTATTTAAAGTCTTCTGGAAATCACTACTTCTCAGAGGTGTCTTCCAGGTATAGCTGGCTTTTGGGTTTTGAGTCTGTTGCAAGATCCTACCTCTTCAATGTAGTGAGGATGAGAAGTTGCTTCCTTCTTGGCCTAGGTTCTTTGGCACTGACTTATAGTATTTTTTTATGACCCTTAGACAATCTCAGTCTCAGTGTACCAGGAAGGACAATTGGTTGAAAGAACCATGTCACTTTGGCTAATGTGGTACAATCAGCAATAACAATAGCATCAAACAGAGGTAACTATTAATTTGCCACCTTTAACCATATAACCTAGATTTGTGTTTATATAACAAAATCTAAAATGAACCTGAAAATTGTATGCAGTAAATAAGCCCTCAATATGGCAATTTTACCCTCCAGGGAGGAAAATTTAAAAGGAGTTAGGGGAAAAATAGAGAAATAGATGAAAAGGAGGAGATTAGAATCAAGGCTAGAGGACAAAGGAGGGTCATGCCAACTTTGGGAAACTGGTGCAGAGGACAAGAGGGAAAGAGAAAAGAAAGAAATAAAAACAAGAACAGGACAGAACAACAACAACAAAACTAGAAACTATGTTCGTGCTCATATAAAAACAAGAACAACAATAAAGAAAAAAGCAAAGAAGTAAGAAATAATGAAAATAGAGGGGGAAAAAAGCAAAGATGAGGAGGAAAAAAATGTCCACTTTAAGGTGTTTTTTTGCTACCACTGGCAGACAATGTGGGCAGACAGAGTCCAAATCTACATGTGTCAATCCCAGAAAACCAGCATCAGCTCCACAGTGGCATAGTGGATAATCTCAGCAAGCCTACACCCCTATTTCCACTGAAGTTCAGGCTGGCTTCTGGCTGTGAGACTGGGACCAGACCTGCCCAGCCCACAGCAGTCCCCAGGACCCCTGCAGTTTTGAACGCTGCTGGGAGCCACTAGGTGGAGCTAGCACCCATTCTGAGTTCTCAGCTCAGTTGGCCTCTCTCCCAGATGGCTTTCAGCCAATCACTCTCTCTTGCTGGACATCCAAACGAAACAACTCATCTGTCACTGCAGTCCGCTATATTCACAGCTCATCTCCACTGGTGTCCTTCTCATGGAAGCCTCTGGGGTTGCCAGCAGTCACTGTGAGTTTCCAAGTTCAAGTAGTCCCTCTCACTCAGTGAGTTCGGGCTCAGGGAAAAAGCACTGCTTGCCTCCCCTTTCTTCTTCATTGAAGTTTCTCTTTGCTTTCCCCATAGGCTTCAGTTCTCACCTCAAATCCTTCCCAGTGACTGACCCACTTCCCTCCTTCTTCTCTTTCTCACATTGCTATATTTGAGTGCCTGGACACCAAATCTTGAAGAGGTTCCTTCTTTCCTGCTCACCATGCTGCCATCTTCCCAGAAGTCCTGAGACCTTACTTTTTATTCATTCTGAAAATCTCAGCTTGTTAATTGAAATGTTTATACAATTTACATCTGACTATTGACAGATTTAAGCATGAATGGACTATCTTGATAGTTGTTTGTTTTTGTCCCATTGATTCTTTTCGTGCCTCTTTTTTTGCCTTCCCAGATGCCATGAGGTAAGCAGCTTTCCTCCACCAGATCCATTCACCATGCCTCAGAGCCAGCCAACTAGAAACATGAGCCAAAATAGGCCTCTTCTCTTGCAAGCTGTGCATGTCTGGAATTTTGTCCCACCAAGGAGGGAAGGGACTGAGATATCATTATTCTGGAAAGACAGACAGAGAGACAGACAGATGACAGATAGGACAGCTTGAAATGCTTTCTGATGTTATTGAGGTCATATCCACTATTTTTAAAGTTTTTTCTATATATACTTCATTTTTGGATGGTTTTCATTGTTATATTCTCAAGATTACATATTTATATTTCTTCTGTGTAGTCTAATCTGCTACTAATTCCACCCAGTGCTTTTCATTCCAGATGTTTTATTTTTCAAAACTAAAGTTTCTGTTTTCTTCTTTTTTGTTGTTTTTTGTTTTTTCTTATTTTAAAGATAGTAAAACCTAACAAAACAAAACAGCATAAATTCAATCAAAACACAGCAGTGAAATTGGTACAGAATATCAAAGCAGGGTAATAGGAAAACAACAATGGCTACTATAGTATATCTTGTTATCTTCACAGTAGTTGTCCATTCCATCAGTTATAGCAAAATCAGACCACAACAAAACAGAATAAAACCAATCAAAATAGAATATTGAGGACAGCAAAAAATAAAATCAGTAAGAATAAAATGAAACAGTGAGAACATTATTAGACTTCAAAAACAAGACAGAAAAAAAATCCCCTATGGTTGCTGTATTGCATACTGTTATCTTCCCTATACATGCTCAGACTGTCAGCCCCATGACTGTAAATTCAACCTAACAATACAACCCTTCAATTGCTTTTTGTACCTCAGTTACTATCTGCTCAGGCTGGCCTCCCAAACTAGCTGGTAGCTTACGGGGTGAGATGGTTTGGTGATTTTCAGCCTGCATGCTAGTAGGCTTACAGAAGGCACTGACTTTTCTCTTCCTGGGTCCCACATGGTCTGCGCAGCTTACCAGAAAGGCTGGTTGGTTGGATCCTCAATCAGTTCCTCCCAGTCCCAGCATGGCCTATTCTTGGGAGTTGCTGACTTTTCTTTGTCTTCCTGGGTCCCACATGGCCTGCATGGCTTACCAGAAAGGCTGGCTAGTTGTATCCTTGATCAGCTCAGTCCCAGCATGGCCAATTCTCGGGAGTTACTATCTGACTTTTTTTTCTCTTTCTGGGGCCCTCATGGTCTGCGTGGCTTACCAGAAGGACTGGATAGTTGGATTGTTGATCAACTCCTCCCAGTCCCAGCATCTCTGTTTTCTTCTTTATATTTCATTTTTATCCTTATGGTGCTCATATTTTTTTCCTCCCATAATTATGTGTATTTATAATATCCATGTTAAAATTCTTGTTTGCTGATTTCATCATCTCTGTAATTCTGGGTATGTTTATATGGATTGATTATTGTACTGGATTTGGATCATATTTTTCTATTTTCACATGATTAGTGATTTGTAACTGAATGCTGAGATTTGTTAATTTTATGCTGCTAAATTCTAGATTTTGTGGTTTTTCTTTAAAGAACATTGCACTTTGTCTTAGAAAAAATCACATTACGTGAAGTCAAATTGATCATTTTGAAGATTTTCTTTAAGCTTTATAAAGTGGGTCTTGAGTAGATTTTACTCTTAATAGTATCACTATTAAGGCCTGATCCCTCCAAGGTTTCCAAAAAATACCCCAAGTTTTCAACAAGGACTCTCCATCCTGACCTCTCTAAACTTAGTATTGTCCAGCTCTGTATGTTCTGGGAACCTTTCAGCTTACAGCTTTTTCACCATTCTTAAATCTTGTGGCATTTCTCCCTTTGTATGCATAGAAATACAGTCTATCGCAGACTCAAGGAAGCCCTTATAAAAATTTTAAACCTTTTTCCTTCTATAACTGCCTCCTCTCTAATATTCTGCCGCAACAATTCCAGTTTCTCAACTTTCTTGCAGTCCCCATCACTACAGTTCAGCAGTTCTGTGGTGCTGTGTTTTTTATCCTCGTCTTTGAAGTAGCAGTAGAAAGTGCCTCCAGGCATATAGTTGGGCAATCTTAGGCCCACCTTATTTATTTCTCCACTTTAAGGAATCACACCCATAGGCTGTCTGTTTTCCAATATCCAAAACTGTTACCTTATGTACTTTAACCAATTTTTTAGTTGTTTATGATGAGAGGGGAAATCTAGATCCATTTATTCTACCATAATCAGCAGCAGTCATTTGCCCCAATTTGTTTTTGTTTGTTTTAATAACATAAACATATTGATTACTTTAGAGCCTAATTTTCCTGAAAAGTTTGAAAGAATTGATTAACAAGAATGAATTCACAGTAGCTATTGTGTTGTATTTAGTAGTATTTTGTGATCATTTAATTAAATGAATTTGAGAGGAAGAAATTAGGAAACATAGGATCATTGGAAAGCCATTTCACAACAAGCACTATTTTATTCAATATTTTTACATTCTTTGACTTTTCCATAGGTTTCTTCTTGTATTTGCAGGATAGACTAAGTCAGTCTGAGGTTGTAAACAGCCTCTCAAGAGCAGTTACTTAATATAACAAAGTTTTACTCTTACTAGTGCTACCTGTCCATCACCAGTGGATTATCAGTCTGCTTCACATCATCTTCATGCCATTATTTCTCCACTTGATCTTAGCCAAAAGGCCGAGAAGCGATTTATGTCATTATTTCTCACCTGACGGAGTAAGTGTCTATCAAGGACATAACAGCTTGTATAGCAGAGGAAAAGGGCAAATCATGAAATTTCCCTGGCAACTTTTGCCTTAAAATTTCATATTTCCTTTACCACATGGGTCAAGAAAACCAGGTGACCATGTGATACTTCAACAAGCCAGAGATGTAAGATACTTCCATAGGAAGGCGAACTACAGGAAAAAAGATACTTTGTAAATATTAATATAACTGATTAAACTTCCTTATGTACAGCATCTTATACTCTTAGATTAGTTCTTATTAAAAAGTTAGACAGAACCAGGGGAAGCAGATAAACACTTAAATATGGTTTCCATTCCCAAACTGCATGAAGTCTATGCTTAAATGACTGGAACAGCCATTATCAAAAATAAAGGTGATCTATATGTGCTGATACATGGAGACTTACAAAATACATGAAGTAAACAACCGCGAAATGCCTAAAAGTGCTATACTTTCATTTATGTAAAGAAAATATATTTGTATATCTGCATGTGTGAAAATGGAACTATTCTAAAAAGAATGCACCTTAAAGTGATCTTTCTAAAATGACACTCAGAAGATTATTTCTCTGGAAAAGAATATAAGGAGTTAGATGGAAGGATACTTTTTATATACTATTTGAATATTTTTTCAAGGCTGTTCATTATTTTCTTACTGAATTTTAAAAGTTACCATCTTAGTGTACACTGAAGAGTTTGAAATTGATCAACTAATTTCCCCAACAATAGTCCAGTATATTCTAGAGTAAAGACAATAGCACACTGCAGAATGACTACAGCAGAGATCAGAGACTCCATGGACAACAACCTGGTGAAGTCATGTCAGGAAGCCTTTCACAGTTTCCATAGATCAAAGTAATGAAAAATTATACAAAGTGAAATTAAATTGTCACGTGGATTCCTTAGGTGGGAAAAACTGAAGTTGTGTGGCTTTTTTTTTTGTATTCCTACTAAAAATACATGCCTTGAATCATTTTTTTTGTTTTTGAAAAGAATACAACCAAACAAAATAAAACAGAGAAAAGTCAATCAAAACAAAGCTATGAACATGGTACATGACTTCTAAACAGGGTAAAAAGCAATCGATAATGGCTACCCTAATTCCACTTGTTATCTGCAATATACCTGCCCATACCATAAGGGATAAGTAAAATCAAACAAAATAAAACAGTAAAAAACAAAACAAAACAAACAAAGCAGAACAATGTAAGCAATACAGAAGTTCAAGATATTAGCAAAACAGCATTGGCTACCATAATGTTTGTTATCTTCAGAATAGTTGCCTACACCTTCAGACATATTACAATCAAACCACACAGAATAGAGTAAAATCAATCAAAACAAACAATGAAAGCCATACAGGGTTTCTAAACAAGATAATTGCAAAGAAAACAGCAATGCGAGTATACATTTGACTGGTCAAAATGCTGTGAAATAGACACACAACCAAATGGAATGATCTGATGTTCGAACTAGGTCCAAAAATATAGTAGGTATCTTAGCAGGGGTGAAATGTATGGATAGAATGCCAGCACTGCCATTGAGTGTTGGAAATTGTAAATGACAAAATGCTACAAATAGGGCATAAAAATGTATGCCTTTGTAGATGTGAAGATTTATGCTTTCAATTTAGACATTTATATCCAAGAACTGAGTCATCAGGTCCCTATTCAGAAAGTAATAGACAGAATGATGTTGTGAACAGACTTGTTCTTCCTAATTCTCAAACTTACTTGGAATGTGACATTCAATAATTGGTTTATCAGTTTCCAATTGATGTTACATTTGCTAACAGAGCACAAGTTAACAGGCACAAGAACCGTACCCAGGAACAAAGCAGAAATTCCAAAGGGAATGTTGTAATTTCTGAACAAAGAATTGCATAGTACAATCTTTCGATTTCAGAAAGATATAACACTTCCCTAATATATGGCAAAGAAAAGCAAACTGGTACTGCTGATGTCAACATTTCACCATGGTAGAATTACTGATAGGGAAACCTTAGCAAGACAAAAGCCTGAGATGAAAACTTTCTACAACAGACCCAGAGGTGGAGTAGATGTATTTGAAGAGTTATGCTCCCAGTATGATGTCACTTGAAACACAAAGATTGGCCAATGGTTGTGTTTTATGTGATCTTAAGCATGTGTGGCATAGTTTGATAGTTGACAAAGAAAATAACAAGTGCAAAATATCACAGAAATTTTCTTAAGGATTGAGAATGGAGCTCATGAAAGATCATTTATGCCAGAGGAAAAACAAAATATTTCTGCCCAGGGAACTACTCAAAACAAAATTGTGGCCAGGGATTTAGCTCAGAGGCCTAAGCGCCAGCCTGGCAAGCGTGAGGTTGTGAGTTTGATCCCCGGTGCCGCAAAAAAAAAAAAAAATTGTGGAGCACACTAGTGAGTTGACAGGTGAACAGGCAGGCACAGCATCACAAATACCTACTACAATGGGGAAACAAAAATGATGTCAACTGCACCTACAATAAAGGACAGGAAAATAAAACATATGTTCTATCAGTGTAAGCAATACTTGTGTATGGAACATGCAGTTGTCATGTGTAAAGACTGCCTTGGTTGTGACAGTTGAAACAAAACTTATTTCCGTGGTAGAGTTCTATTGATATTTTAATTGTAGTCCATATAGGACTTTATTTGCAATGTTATATTTTAGATTTGCAAGGTAGTACACAGCTGATGTGAAAATGTTGAAGTCTATTCTAAATGCACAATACATACTAAAATTTTAATATTTTATTTTATTGATATTTTATGTTCCTGTTATCTACACACTGTATAATATAAGAATTTCCTGGCAAAACAACAAGATCAGTGAAATGTCAAGTATGTGCTGTTAGTTTAAGTGATACATGTGTATGGAATGTGCTATTGTCATGTGTGCATGCCTTAAGTGTGATAATTGAAGTTAAGATTTTTTTTGTAAAGTGCTATTGGTATTTGCATTGTAGTTCCTATAAAAATTTATTTATGTTGTCCTTTTTTAGACTTTGTACACCAAAAAACAGTTGATGTTGACACTTTTGATGCTTTTTTATAAACATCTAATAAAAATTTAAAGTTAAAAAAATAATTGGACATCCTCGATGGCTGCAATTATATATTTTGTTATCTTTAAAATAGCTGTCCATGCTATCAAGTATAATAAAAATCAAACAAATCAGAATAAAATGAAACTAATCAGAACAATGAATACAATACGAGTTTCAAATCATGATAATAGATTAACAGTGGCCACTGCCTTTCCTTTTTAGATAATTCCTCCCCTTTGACTTTCCCAATATGTATTGTGCATTTTGGATCCCACTAACACCTTTAGTTTGTTATGCTATGGAGACAACACAAAATTCACCTTTGTGACTCTGAACCATTACACCCATGAGCACTGTTACCAGTTGCCTCTATCCACCTACAAGAGCCTTCACGTTATCTTCCTTTATAGCTGAGTAGGTTTCCACCACATAAAATGCCATGTCTTTATTATCATTGTGAAATTAATAGGGGAGGCTACCCCTATTTTTTTCTGGCTCCCTGTCACATCATAGGGCATTGTTCTCTCTCCTTTGACTTTCAGTCTATGAATTTTCTTTTTAGCTAACTGTGTTTCTTGTACACAGCATGTTGATGAATCCTGTCTCCTGATCCTCTATGCCTCTATTTCTTTCTATTGGTGCCTTGAGGCCCTCTTGCACTGCATTGTCTCTGCCATGCTATTTTCCTGCCATTGGCTCCCTAGTTTTCCTCTCCATTCAATCGACTGGCCCCACTTGATGGTCCCCCTCTGTCCTTGTTCCTGAGACTGTGGTCCTTTTTCTCTCTCTCTAAAATGTCCTTTAGTATTCTTTGTAGTGTTGGATTGGTGGCCATGAATTCCTTGAGTTGTTCTTTGTCATGGAAGTATCTTGTTTCCCCATTAATTTTGAAAGAAAGTTTTGCAGGGTACATCGGTCTGGGTTGGACGTTGTTTTCTTTCAGGATTTGCATTACTTCACTCTAGCCTCTTCTTGACTTGATGGTTTGTGTTGAGAAGTCTGCCATAATTCTGATGGTTTTTCCTTTATAGTAATCTGTTTCTTTTCTCTAACAGCTTTTAATATTCTGTTCTTGAGTTGAATTTCTGGGATCTTGATTATTATATGTCTGGGTGTAGATTTGTTTTGGTTATAGCTAGCTGGAGTTCTATATACCTCACTTATTTGAATGTCATATTCGTTTTCCATGCTTGGGAAGTTTTCATAAATTATATCTGTAATTAAGGTCCTGATGTCATTTGTCTTGACCACTGCTTCTTCACTCATATTATAAATTCTTAAGTTATGCTTCTTTGAGTTGTCCACCAGCTGTTGAATTGTTACTTCCTGAATCCTTGTTATTTTTAAAAGATCTTTCTTTTGATGATCACAAGCTGCAAACCTGTCTTCAAGGTTTGAAAGTCTGTCTTCAGTTTCTTTCAAGTGAATTTGCTGGCTTTCAATTGAGATTTTAGTTTTCTGGATATCTCTGAATCTGTTTCATACATTCTAAATCTCTCTTATGTTGTTCATTCATGGTTTCCCTCATTTTCCTATGCTCCTCTATTTTTTTTATCTGTGTCTTCTTTAGAGATGCTTAGTATTTCTTTTATTATGGTTTTCATTTCTTGTTTTACCTGGGATAGAATTTCTATTCTAATTTCTCTTATAGCTTCATGGAATTGTTTCTTTACTTCAGTTGACTTCACTTCAGTCATTTCAGGTGTGCAATTTGCAATCTCCGTGTTTACCTCTTGTGGAATTGCACTGCTTGGGCTGGACACCAGAGATTGCCCTCTCCCTGTTTGTCTTGGCATATTCCTGATTTCTTCCACACACCTGAGTAGTGTGGACCCAGGCACCCTGGCACTGGCCACAACTTCTCCGAAGCTAGACTCTGTCTTTTCTGGCCAGTGCTGGCTACGTACATCCGATATTGGGGGCCCGTGTCTCTGCACTGAGCTGGGTACCAAGCCATCTGGAGTTTGCACGGGAGCAGACCTGGTCAGGCTCGGCAAATCTAAGTTGTTTAGGAACCTATGCGATGTTGCCTGAAATGCACACGGGAACGGACCTCAGTCCAAACAGCTTCCTCGGGTCTTCCCACAACCTGGAGCTCTGAAGTTGTGTTTTTTTTATCCCACACAGATACATTTATTTTGCAATGCACTGATTCCAAATATCAAGCAGAGCTTAATGCTTAGTTGTGCTACTCATTCCCTGCCCTGTTTTCTTCCCTCAAAAACTGCTATAGAGAACCATTCCATCTCCTAATCTGTAGAGGCATTCTACAACATCTGCTTCTTGAACATGGAAACAGAAAATTTCCAGAATGCCAAGAGTCAGTTGCATGCCTGAACAATACAATGAGCAGATCTACTTACCTCAGAATTCTAATTTCATGATATCAAAGTCGTGGACTTTTACCAAAAAATAAAGTTAGTTCCTCTTTGAAATAGTGAGCATATTGACCAAAAAGGTCTCATTTTATTGTGAGAATCAGAAGTCTCATAGCCACATATATGAGTCTGTTTTAGAAATTTTATAATGACAATTAATTATCTCTTTAAATTCTGTTCTTGTGGGAACAGAAGAGGGGCCACCTGAAGATGCTAATCCCTAGAATCTGCCAATCTTATATTATATTACAAATTACAGAAAAAAATATAGTATGTGGGAATTAAGGTTGCAAATAGAATTAACACTGACAATCTGTTGACCTCAAAATAATGAGTTTATCCTAGATTATCCTTGAGGGCCTAGTGTAATCAAAAGTATCTCAAAGTGGAAACAGGAGGTAGAAGAGGAGTCCTTGTCAGAGTGATGATAAAATACAACAAAGATTTGACCAGCCACTGCTGACTTTAAAGACAAAGACTACCAGTGAGGAATGAGACAGAAGCTGGAATACTCAGAGAAATGTATTTCCCCTACAGCCTACAGAAGACTCTGCAGCCCTCCTGGAATCTGTTTAGGTTCAAAGATTCTCAGTGAGACCTTCTGGCCTATAGAATTGTAAGATAATACATTCATGTTCTTTTAAGCAATTGAATTTGTCCGATTTGTGTCACCAACAATAGGAAAGTAATATAAAATGTTTATTCTCTGGTGTTTCAGAATATAGGGACATAGAACATGGGAGTCTTATTCGGAACATAAACAAGGCTGGAAGAAAAACCCAAGCCATACTAATTAAGTTTAAAGATATATGGGCAAGAAGCATGTCTGGGGTATTTCCACTTTATTTCAATGGTTGCAAACATTGATTTACTTCAGAAATCATAGCACAGGCAGTTAAATGTCTTGAATCAGAAGTTAGGGAAATATTAAAAAATAAAATTTGCAAGCATTTTCTTATTGATTAATAGTCATTCCTACAATCATCATTTCTGCTTACTTTCTAAGAAAGTTACAACCAAACAGAGAACTATCCCAGAATTTTTTTTATGCCAGTCTACATTCATCACTTTTTCACTAGTGTAGTCCGCAAGAGATTGCCTTTTATTAGCAACTGTGAAGCTGAACCACAGTGCATTAATTTTCTAAATGAGATATTGGCGTCAGTATCACAAAAGGTTCAGAGGAAGGTTGAACATTGTGGCATCACCATGGCAACCTGCTGGGATGGGAGCACCCAGGGGCAATGGACCACAGGAAACCCATTAGAAGGCTTTCCTCTGGAGACATGTTGTTTTTACTCAGCCACTTAAGGAATGATCAGGGCCACAAAGTCAAGGAAGCAATCACTCTTCTCTGGCTATTGCAAAGAATGAAATGGAGTCTCTGAGCTCCTCTATAACCATTTGTACTGACATAACCTCAGAAAGGATTCCCCATTTCTAACTGGAAAATTACATTAGCAAAAGAGAAAAGGGTCTTACAAACGCCAAGGGATATAACAGTTCAATGTTAGTTTGTTTGCTCCCATTTTTTAGTTATTGTAGGGACTTTGTTTGTTTTTGTTGTTTTGTTTTGTTTTGTTTTGTTTTGTTTTGTTAGGACTGAGGCAAGCTAATGAATTTGGCATTTGAAGAAAAGTGGCCTAAGGGATGTAAATAGAGATAAAGCAGAACAGGGCAGCTTCACTTAGAAGAATTTTATAATTATTCTAGATTTTCTTACAAAGATCTATCATTCACTGCTTGTTTGTAATTACCATTCAAAATCATAAGAACAAAGATAACTAAGGAGATAACTAAAAAGTAGGAAGATATTTATTAGAAGCCACTAACTTTTAAGAGATAATGAAACTCTGGAATTTGCTTTGCTCCTGTTCTTCTGTGCTTATAATGTTTTAATTCAGTCTTACAAGTGGGTTTTTACTTGGTCATATATTTTTATGATTAACATTTGGAAACAAGGAGGGTTGACAAAAGCTAGTTAATGCTAATTTATCAGTGTGCTGGGTACTGATATTTTACAAAGGAAAACCAATTTGCTTAGACTATTAGCAAAGTAAAGTTCATACTAGTCAATATTTTATATGAGCTGCCTTGGGATGATTTCTCAAGGACATTAGCCAATTAATATCACTGACGTCAACAGTAACCATGGTTTAGATTTATGCTATCACATACATAGGTTAGGGGAAATTGGTAATGAGTCACTAGCAAAGGTTAATTCCAGTAAGACCTGATTATGTTTGCATGACTACAGAATGTGACATTAATCTGAACCTAAAATTTTTTAAATTCATTTTGTTGGTCAAAAGAGATTTATAATAGAGGCCTAAATTGTAATTGCTAATATAAAACAGTAAAAAACTCATAAATCAGATGTGAACAAAGTTAGCTGGCTATGTATATATGTACATAAATTTGGAAATTTACATTTTATTAAAAGTTTGATATGGAAAGAAGTTTTTAGAATAAAATCTATCCGGGAATTAAAACTTTTTCGGTGATCTGAAGTCATTTTTGCTTTTGTTTAGGAACAAAATAATATGCTTGTACTGTTCTTAAAATTATTGTTTTCTTATATTTGAATATAAATACCTGGAACAGAAACATATATAGGAAAAAATTCTAATTTGAGGGATCGAGAAAAAAACCAAAATATTGAGAAAAGAATCTTATTCTTACTGAGTTAATAAGCTTCACAACTTTCTATATACATTTGTATATTACTAAATATGAAATCTTTCAAAAGTGTCACCTCTCTTTTTACTTCAGTGCATTTATCCACAGACATCTAAATACACACTCATTTATCTCAGAATTCTTATGTCTAATCAAATTGCAAAGAGCTGTAAATATTTCAAAAATAGAGCATGGTGTACTCATTTATAATTGAAAGAACATGGTGATCTCCAAATGCATACATACACACGGAGAGACACCTCATGACTCAGACCCCTGGAAATATTGCAAGCATTTGTTTAGTTACCACAAGCTAGGAGAGGGAGAGTAACCTACTCACAAACCCAAAAAGTTATGATCCACACAATAAATTAAAGCATGGGTTGACTTGTCAGAGAAAATGGGCTATGGTTTTAGTTCAACTTTAAGCAAATTTTTCTCTTTGTGAGGAGTCTTCCTGGTGTCAAAACTTCTTGTATGATTAAGACAGGAGGCAGTGCAGAAAAGCTAATGGAGAGAATTACTTATCATTGTCTTCCCATCCCAGCTGCAGCACAGATCTGGGTTAGAAATCAAACTAAGTAGAGATCAAAACAATCAAAACAACTCTCTCCTTTTCTTCACTAAGATCCATTTAAATATATGTCTCCTGTCCTAAGGGAAAACTAAAAACCATTTGCCTAAAATGTGTGCGATAAACTGCTTTTCAGAGTTTCACAGATTCTTGGAATAAATATGAAGCACAACTCTAGATATGCAAAGACGATGGCAATCATTCTCTATTCTAGAACAGTAGCATAACTAGTCACATACCTCAAAATTTCAATCAGTTGAGTTGAACCATCATGTATTGTTAACCTTCCATTCAATAAAGATAAGAGCTAAGAAAACATAGTTGAGATCACTATAGTACATAATTATTTCCAAAAAATACATCCTTAAACCAATTTCTATGGACTAGAAATCATAGGAAATTCATGGCCTACCCTAGTAAGGGACATGTTTCTCATTCAGCCAGGTAGCCATTGGTTGCTTTATTCAGTCATATCACTTGAGAGTCTCCCAGCATGGTAGGTCGGTTTTTGTTGCTTGGTTTCCATCTGGATAAAAGCATCTTACATCAGTGAAAGAAAGAAAAAAGAAAAGCAAGAGAAAAGAAAAGGGAGGGAAGAGAGAGACAGAAAGAAGAGAAAAGACATGAGTGAGGCAGGGAAGGAGAGAAGGATGAAAGGAGGTAGAGGAGAAGAAAAAGAAGAGAAAAGAATACACCCATTTAACAAAGATGTGAAAAGAACAGCCTAGGTATAACTGGTACCAAAGACTTCTATAATGCTGTCTGGTACATGCCTTTGTGATTTTTTTTTGTCTGTGTGGTGGTTTCCTTCTGACTAGCATTTTTAACAAACAAGAAGATTGATATCTTAATCATTTTTTAGTTGCTGAGATACAATGCTCAACACTAACAATTTAAGGACAGGTTTATTTTGGCTCACAGTTTCAGAGGGTTCAGTCAGTCTATGGCTAGATGGCTCGTACAGAAATGGTATGCAGAGTCACTGCAGATGAAAAGTTGTTTATGTTATGGGTAGCCAGAAAGCAAAGAGAAAAGGAAATAACAAGGGTGAAAGATGTCCCCTTCAAACTCATTCTCGCAGTGACCTGCCCCTTCCAGTCAGAACTCACTTCCTAATGGCACATTTAGCTCTGAATTCTTCAGTGGATTAATCCACCAATGAATATAGCACCACAAAATTCACTTGCTTTCCAAAATCCTATCCTTCAATTCTAAAATACTTGAAGTTTTGGGGAAACATTCTAGATCTAAACTATAACAGATGGTCACCTATATCTTCAGATGTATAACCTCACAATTTCAGAACCTAAAATATCAAACTTAGGGAAGTCCTAAGAAGAAATTGTCCTTACTTGTGACAGATGCCTTCTCTGGGTAAATCTCTATGGTCAAGGAGAGAGGGTCTCATAGCAGTTAGCAGCTCCCAGCATGGAAAAGGGCAGGTTCCAAAACAGAGGAGACTACTATGACCAGAAAAAAGGAGGATACATTGCAGGAAAGATAGAAAATGTCCATCCTACTCACATAAAATATACAGTGTTTCAGATTCTGTAGACAAAATACTTTGTTGTGATTTTCAACTTAATTGGCTTGAGAGATACCTAGAAAATTAGTATAGCACACTTTTAGGTGTATCTGGGTGGGTCATGGGACATAACTATGGGGATTGTATCTGGCCCCTGACCCTTCCTCTCTTTGTCTTCCTCTGTTCCTTGCTTCCTGGCTGCCATTGAGGTAGGCACCTTTCCTATGCCATGCACCTCTGCCATGATGTTTATGTCTTGTAACCAATTAACTATAGACTACCACTTCTGAAACTATCAGCAAAAAATAGACCTTCCTCTTTGAAGTTCTACATGTCAAGTATTTGGTCACAGAAATTAGCAGAGGACTAATACAATACTATATATCTTAAAATTTGAGAATGATATTAGAAGTTCATGGCTCCAGATCTCCATCATTGTGTTCAATTATGAGTACCTTGTTTTAAAAGGGGCCAAAGCAAATCAAAAGATTGTCTACTAGTGTGTTGGTACTAGAAGAAACTGAAGCATTGCTTTATACCTAGGAGCCTCAAAAACAGTAGACTTCAAGAATTTGAAAAGTAGAAGATTAAGCATACCTACTCTGTTCTGTCTAATTCTAAAGACTACAAATGTCAACAAAGGCCTACAGGACTCAGAAAGATAACGTGGGGAGTAAAGTTAACCAAATGTTAACAAAATGATCACGCATACATGCCAATAAGTGGTAAGTGACACTTAGCCACAGTAAGTGGAAATTCTCAGGGAGTGAAGGGTTATGAAGAGCTGGAAAACAAGCTCCATCTGAAGGAAGCAGTCCCCACTCAAGTCCAGCTACATGCTACCTTGTGAGACTGTGAATACATCACAAGATTCTTCTTTTTCAATGAATGCCAGAAAACCTTAAAAAAACTCTCAATTTTTTTCAATGTTGCCTGGTTATTTTTTAAAATGTCATGTGGGCCAAACAAATTGCAGATTTAGAAGAGATCCCAGTGGAATCCCAGTTTGAAATCTCCGCTCTAGAAGGTAAAACTAGAGCTAGTGGATCAAAATTCTTGAAAGTCAGCTTTGTAGTATAACTGACATGCATTTCAGTAAGCAGAAGTCTTCAATCATGTTATAGCAATGCTTTGTGGAATAGTAAGTGCACTGTCTCAGAAGTATGTAATTAGAAACTGATGCTCATCGTTATGGGATATTGGCAAGAAAGTCTTGCGCTAGTTGGTCAAAAAAGACCCGAATGAAAGTCTACAGGTTGACTCTGAAATTTTTTAAATGAGCTCAGGAAACATTTTCCTCTGAAAGAGATCTTAAAGAAGTAAAGATAATATGTGAAGACTATATAATTTAATTGGAAGTTTAGACACATTGCTAAAAGAGATAATGAAGAAAGCCAAAAACAGTAGATTATTCATTTCCAAGTATAGGCAAGACTACACGGAAGATACCCATGTAGCATACTCTTCCAATAGGTTAGTATTTTAATGAATGTAAATTTAAATCTCTTTCTGTCTTGTTAGAAAATAAAAAAAGCTCCTTGTCCTATGCCATGTTTTAGGATATTTGAAGTAAAAGGCACATAGTTTGAGGGCATAAGTGCCTGGATTCTTGCCCTTGCTCTGTTATTCACAACTCATGTGACCAGGGACGAGTCACATTTCTCATTTCCCAGACAACTTGAATGATTTACCATCTTTTCAATTTCAGTATTGCCAAATAATAATTACCCCCACTTTCCCTTCTTCTCATGCTTCCTTTGTTGATTTCCTCATGTCTTAGGAAGCAGTAAAATTTGCCTTTTTCCTAGATTATGGTGGCCTAGAATTTGCCCACTACAATGAGGTAGATCTGTGAAATGACAATATGAGAGAAAGTACAGAGAAATTTTAAGTTGGAGCACAGGAGGACAAAGTAAGGAATTCTCACTTGAAATTAAAGACAAGGAGGTACTCAAATTATGAAACAGGTCTATTACTGAGTCATCAACCTCTTAAAGGTTCACCCTGAGAGATACAAAAATCAAACCAAAACTCAGAAATTCCTGTATGGAGACCACCCTTTTTCTTTGTGTTTGAAGGAGATTTGAAGGAAGGTTCATCTTCAGATTGTATTCCTATCACCCCTTGTAAAACAAGTTTTTATATGTCAAATCTCACATAGTTTCAAACTCAACTGTAACTTCAAATATGCAGCTATAAGGGAAAAGATGCCCAGAACACATTTCAAAAAGCAGTTACAACAATCTTCCTAACATTGCAAGTGCACACCCTGGATGCATTTAATTTTATAGGAAACAAAAGCAAAAAATAACAATGACTGAAGATGAATTAGTGAAAGGGAATAACGGTCAGTATAAACTTTACTAATTTATATAAATATACAAGGGCTGATTAAAATATTTGGTGACAATATATTCATTATGAGCTGCAAACATGTACTAATAAAAGTATATATGATAAATGTTTAAATTTTTAAAAGCTTATTACAGTAAAATGTGCATTGTCATTAATCCATTTTGAAACATTTCCTTTGTTTCAAATAACACTTATCCCACCTCTCGTGCCACTTTCTGAAGCAGTTCTGGAAGTTCTCTTTTGTAAGTGTTTTATAAGATATAACAAAAAATACAGTGAATACTGCTGCTAACTACCATCCAATGGAAAGGCAGGCTCATAAAATCATTACAGTGTGTTCTTAACTACCTTGTTCACCAGATGTGGTAATGTGTCATTTCTGGCTCTCCTCCAAAGCCAAAATGATGAAAGAAAAACATTGTGAGTTGATTCAGGACATGAAGGCAGTCAGAACAGAACAATAAAAGATATGAAAGAGTTCTTCCATAAATGTTTTAGAAAGTGGATATAACTATATAATAAGTATGTTCAAAGCAAAGGGAGTATTTCAAGGGGGTGTTTTTAAAATTTAAACATTCACTGTGTTTTTAGATCGTACCTCATTTGTAAAATTTATCTTAAAAATTCATTGCAAAGTTTGTCTCCCTTCCTACTGAAAAATGAAAAGACTAAAGTGCTTGGTTAGTGCGATGGTTACAATATTGCTTCCTGTATTAGAAAAACTGACTAGGAAAAAGAAAAAAAAAACAAAAACAACGTTCAGACTGTAAAGATCATGCAAACAGTTCTTGACAAGCTCTTACTAGCAAAATGTTTCTGCCTTTCTCAGTGGAATCTCACAACTATCAATAAACATTATTTGACTAATAACTAATGATAAATAATACCTACATTTTAACTGAGAGGCAGTTTAGCAGAGTGAATAATAGCCTGACCCCTGGTGCCAGACTGCCTGAATTCAAATCCTAGCTCTACTACTTACAGTTATTAAGTGTCTTCACTTCTCTAGAGTCTCCTCACTTATAAAAGAGTGACCATGCAAGATAGGGTACGGTGAGCATTAAATAATTTTAAAAATATAAGCATACCTGACACAGAGTGAGCACCACATAATTGTTAACTATTATCTCTTGCATTTTAAAAGTCCATTTTTCCAATGGATGTTCTCTAGGCTTCTTCCTCTGTCCCAGGCATAGAATATTTGTAGTATTTCCTCCAACAGCAGCAGTGGCAGCAGCAGAAGGCTGAAGATAGTGTAGGCAGTGCATCCTCAAGCACAAAAACTAAAAAGCTAGGTGGAAGGGGGTACAAGTGTTTTCACTATCTAACAAAGTAGCTAAGTTAGAGATGGACCCAAGTTTAAAAGAAAGTGATTCATAATTACATTTGTGAAATTTGCAGTTAGATAGTTACCCACTCTGGCTTGTACTATAGCTACCTTAAATGTGCATCTGGCTTCAATCTCTGGGTTAGATGCTTCTAACTTGTGTTTCAGTCCCCAGTGTGGAGAGAGTTATGATGAGAAGGCCATGTTATCAGAAGGCTAGTGGGACAGAGTTCCGAGGTGAGCATAGTGTGCCAGTTTCATATGTCTGCAGCCCAGGCCAAAATCTGCCCTCAGTTATGCATGCACAGCTTTCATTGACGTCAGTAAGAACTGTGCTCATGTAACAGGAGGCAGAAATTTGGCTCTTTGATTTTAATAGAATTAGATGCCAAAAGTTTTGCTGATGCAGGTTGCAAATTTAAATCCCAAAGGGCCAGAAAAATGCAACAGAGTATTGTCCCATTGGCAAGCTTATCTGCTTCACAGGCCATGTCATTTACTAAGTACCAAATTTCTCAAGCCTGACTTGGAAGTTATTGTGCCTATGTGTTGTGTGTGGCCTCCCATTGCAGCAAGACCTTTAAGTGTGATTCCAAGATTTGTTTTGTGGCTCGGATACAACCAGAACACACAACTCTAATTCAGTGTCAGTTGTAGGATTCCATTTCTAGTCTGGACCTTAACAACAAGGCTGAGATCAGTTAATAGTGATTCAGTAGAGTCCATAACCTACCTTAGATGATTTGTGAGTTATGTAATAAAATGCAAGGAATTAGCATTCTTAGAACATTCAGTCTAAGTTTTAGTTTATTTATGTTCATACATACCCATAGCTTTGTCTTAATATTTGTGTGGTTTTAAAACTTAATCTAATTTTATGCAGTGATGTTAACAATTGGGTCTCTCAGACCTGAGCATCTGGTAATAAGGTTTTAAGTGGTTAGACACAATTTGATTGCAGTGTTAAACCAGGCCAATGACAGAAAGAGAAAGGAAGGAAGGAAGGAAGGAAGGAAGGAAGGAAGGAAGAAAGAAAGAAAGAAAGAAAGAAAGAAAGAAAGAAAGAAAGAGAGAGAGAGAGAAAGAAAGGAAGAAAGAAAGAGAGAGAAAGAAAAAGAAAGAAAGAAAGAAAGAAAGAAAGAAAGAAAGAAAGAAAGAAAGAAAGAAAGAAAAGAAAAGAAAAGAAAGAGAAGAAAAGAAAGATTCTCTAGCATGTTTCTGGTTCCTTTAATCATTTGGTCAAATTTCTGTTTTCTGCTTTAGGTTCAGTTTTCTTCAGAACCCTCTATAATTAGATAGGTGCATGACTAAGTGTGTCTACCAAGCTGCAAGCTTCCTTGGGGAAAAAATGACATCACAGAACTTTTGAAGTCACTTGTCATATTTTGCTTTTGGATTGTATGAATGATAATCCAGCCCTTCTGTCTCTCCCCTCTCTCTTGGGATATCTTCCTGCCTGCAGAGAATCTGGATTCTGCTGTGCTCTTAGCTACTCAGAGAAGGAAGGCAGTGTTGGTGTAACTAGGAGTAGCAGTGGGAGGGTGAAGTCTGTTTTGTTCAGGAGATCAACGTTCTTAACCACATCCTCCAAGATTTTTAGGAGCAATAAAACTGCTATCTTAGCATCTATGGGCTCAGTATTTAAGTGAAGGGGTCAGTGAATAAAAATTTATTAGCTAATGTTTAAAGTTGATAAATTAAAAACAATCTAAGAACAACAGTATTTAGAAATAAAGAGAAATACTCAGGGGAAATGGTTGTCCTTGAAAATCATATCCTGGGGGACAGTAGAGCAGGGCAAAAGGACAGTATCCTCACTGTACTTCAGAGTCTAAACTTCTTTTAATATTTGGTAAACAATTCACATTTTCATGCTTCAGTGTATCATGGAATCATAACATATCCGAGTCAGAGAGACTTCTTATCTAATGTTTTTCAACTGAGAGTCACATTTGGCTAGCATATCATGAAATTCATTGATTCAGTTGTGACTAAAACTTCTTAATGGAAGAAATGAAATGGAATAGAATAGAATAGAATAGAACCGAACCAAACCAAATCAAACAGAACAGAACCAAATAGAATGCATTACAATATTCTGGATTACAGTGGGAAATGTTTTCTATTGTAGGTGTTATCCCAGAATTTAGGGAAACTGAAGCAGAAGGATATTGAGTTTAAATCCCACCTGGGCAATTAAACAAGACCCTATCTCAAAATTTAAAACTAACATAAAAAGGGCTATAGATGTATCTCCATGGTTGAGGGACCCTGAGTTCACCCCTTATTACTACAGAAATAAAAAGAAAGAAAGAAACTTGAAATTGATTCAATTTTTTCCAACTTCCTATCTACCTGCCAGTTCTCTCAACTGTAATCCTACCTGTCTATCAAGCTAAGTGTTTAGAAATGAGGTTTTGCAAATTAAAATACTTTGAAAAGCATAAAGCTCCACCTATACTTTAAGGTGATGTTATGTTTACTTCTTTATCACTGTTACTATTATTATGGGAGAAATTTCTAAGCTGTTAGACCTTCAATTCTATACAAGTCTTCAACATAAAAGAATGGCCGTAGATCCATCCTTATCCTCTTCTGAGAAGCCATGGAGACAGTGGCTCAGAGTCCCAGACAGCCAGCCTTAGAAACATAAAGAATTCTACCCTGGGGATTCCTTCGTATGCAGGGAGGGGTTGTAATTATACTAGACCTTGTAATTATGGTAGACCTGGATGCACACATATTGGCATCCAGACTTAACTTTAGTATGGATTATTGAAGTAAGTTATTTAAACTTTCTGAGCCTCAGGACATCACCAACATTATCATCATCATCATCATCATCATCATCATCATCATCATCATCAAATATGCTGCCATTATTTTATTCAGTAGAAAGATGGAAAAAATGTCCTTACTATTACTGCAGATCCTGAAGTGCCACTGAGAAGACAGAAATTCTGCCTGGGCAGAGGGGAGCAGGGAAAGAGCAGAAAAGATGGTGTCTAAGCCAGGTCTTCTGCATCTCAACACAACCTGTGTGCCTGACCCTGACAGAGGAGCTGAGAGGCTCTACATATGGTCCCACAAGTAACCCCTGAAAAGCCTTAACTGACCTTGATATTGTCCAGAGGTTAATTTGGATTGATACTGGTCTCACTTTAGCTTGATCACAAACACTCAGTAACTGACTAAGCCATCATGAGATTCCTGGCCCAGTTCCAACAAATCCATAGCCATAAGACAAACAAACTCCAGACCCACTCCAACTAACCAACCTCACTTTTGTTCCAGAACTATAATATTAATTAAGGCCTTAGATACTCAGGACATGGACATGCCTTGATGAAAAGGCTCCCACACAGTGATCTTAACTCCTTTTGCAGTCAAGGCAACCAGACACGATGCCTAGATCCATCACTCACAAGGAAAGTCATGTACTGCTCCTTGAGAGGTAACAATGGACAACCCATCTCCACCATGTTCACCAGGCCATCCAAGCTGACCTACACCTGTCTGTTCAAAGAAACTTCAGATAAGTAATGCCTGTTGACTGGAAGACTTACAGATACTCCCTTTTTCTGATTGTGTGACTTCAAGGTTTCTGCCTGTTGCCTGGAGTTATGTCATTACTCTTAGACCAGTTTCCCTTTGTAAATTTTCAGAACCTTCTTTCTTTCAATCCTTACCCCAGCACTCCAGTCACATGGCCAAATGTTTTCTAACCAATTAGTTATTTTAATCGCAGGCCTATGGTTACAAGCCTCTTTCCCTGGTTTTACACCTGAAAGAAAACTTTTGTCGTGTTTCAGTCAATAGGTATGACATGCATTTTAGTGTGTCCTTGTTTCATGTTGTGCCTGTTGACTGAGATGCCACAATGATCCCAAGATCAAACTTACTGAGGCTTTAACAAAAAGATATCCTACCTACTGGTCAGTAGTACCTTTATCTTTGTCATGCTTGATTGGATATTGTATACTTTAATTGCCTTATTTCATTTCAGAACACATTGATGCTATCAAAATGCAGATGGGAGGCTAGGCCAACCCCTTCCTGTGAGCCAGTGGCAGTCATGCATCCCAGGAAGAGAATCAAGAAGAAGTTAACCCCTGTCTGTGATCCAGCAGCAGTTATGGGCCAGGTCAACCCTTTTCTGTGAGCCGGTGACAGCTATGCATCCTGGGAAGAGAACCAAGAAGAAGCCAACCCCTTCCTGTGAGCCAGCTAGCTCATATGCTGGGAGACAAGAAGTGCCAAGCCTTCCTCCACCCCAAGCAACTGATTGATTCCAAGAAACACAGGCTAAGATGATAGCCACTGAAGTAAAAAAGCAACTTATTGCCTGTATTGTTTGATTGACTTTGCAGGCCTAAAGCCAGTAGTCTGAGCATCTATTTAGAGCCTAATGATATGCAATATAGCAACTATAGGGAATTTCCTTCTGAAGATGGTAGCCATTGTGAATTCCTTATTATCTTGTTTTAAAGTCCTGTATCATTTTCATTGTTTGGTTTGGTTTTATTCTGTTTTGTTTTGTTTGATTTTATTATATCTGATGGCATGGGCAGCTATTTCAAAGACAAGAAGATATATTATGGTAGCCATTGTTGATTTCCTATTATCCTGTTTTGAAGTCCTGCATCACTTTCACTGTTTTGTTTTGATTGGCTTTATTATGTTTTATTTTGTTCAGTTTAATTCTCTTTAAAATAAAAAAAAAATACAGATGGTCCTGCAGATGGCACCTACCATAAAACTGCCAGGTTTCTCCCATTGCAGTCCAGGTGGCTACCAGCCCACATCATCTACCCCAAGTTCTTCATATCATCTTCTACCATCAGTAAGTAGTCAGAAGAGTTATCATCCTATTCCCCATTCTGCTGCAGTAGGATGATTAAGTCAGGGGTGAAGGTAGGGACATTTAGGGAGGAGTTGGGAGCTTAGGGCATGATCTTGATGGCTAGTGTAATGGAGGTCACTGCGTGGTTACTCATGGTATGATGTACGTGAGAAGGTTGCCCTTTGTGGGGCCTTTGTATACTTTTGCTATGTGTTGTTAGATCCTGTGAACCTTAGCTTACCCAAGAAACAAAAGCTAAGGCCCTGATTGGTTTAGATTATGCCAATCAGTGAAACAGTTATTTTTAGAGATCAACTTATTGTAAGTATGGACAAGGCAAAGACACCAGGCTGAGAAACACATCTCCCAAGCTTCTCCCTGCCATCTAGTTCACTGCTGTTTTGCAGTCTTCACTTCTGCAATATTATAAATAAATCCTTGCTTCACATTACTTTTGCTTTCTGAGTTCCTCATTCTGTGCTGGAGGAATCTTCAGTTGCAAGGCACCATTGTCTCACTTCCTACATTCTTGCCAGTGTGGGGGCACAGAACCAGCAAAGCAGAGGGTCTCTTTATGAGGGAATCTCTTGCCTCCTAGACTCCTACCTCACACGACAAGCTATTCTTTGTACCTCCTGTGTTCTAGACACACAACTGACTCTACTCTTTCCTTTAAGAGATGTGCAACATTGCAAGTCTTCACATCTTGCTGTTTCCAATTCCATTCGTTTGGTCTACCAGCATTTTGACACAGGTTCTGTGCTTGGTGTAAAGGAGCATCTTGAACAGAAAGCTACCCCATATTAGAAGCAGATTTCTGCTGTGCTATACATGTGCAGGATTGAAGGATGAAAAAACTTCTGCTGGTTTCCAGTTCTGACCCTTTCCCACATAACCTTTGCTAAATTGTTGCATATCTCTGTACTTCACTTTCCTCCTTCAATAAAATCAGATGAAACTAAGCAAAAAAATCCATAATTAAATTACAGTGAGTAAAAACTTGGGAATATCACATTTCTCAAAACAGAACATTAATAGGGACAAAACGAAAGACCACTTTTTTCCAAGTGCTGGAGATTGAACTCAGGACTTCACACATGGAAGACAAGTACTCTATCACTGAGTCACATACAACCCATCCACTAGTGTTTTTAAGTAACTAATAGTAATAAACATTGTTCCTTGTTAGGTTGCTCTTTACTGCATATGTAAAAAAGCAACAGCCTTTATTTTTCTCAAATATGTCTATTGTTTCAAATCACTTCCTTTGACATATACAACCTTCCGCAATCTTTGTCCACCTATTTTTGTAAGTGAATTATTCATCATTGTACTTGTCTTATCTTTTTCTTGACCACTTGGCCTCTACATTTTTCAAATATATTAGATACTTTTTCTATGGTTTTGTTCATATAAATATCCATCTCCCAAACCCATGCTATGTTCAAGCCAAAGCCAGACGTGCTCACCTCTGTGAAAGCAACTTCCAACTCTTCATAAGCAAACTAGTTTTTCCCACTTGAGGATTCCCAGAGCACCCAATCCACAGGGATAATGTAGGACTAATCTCATCTCATACCACATATGATGACAAGTCCCTATCTACCCCCCCCACTAGAATGTCAGCCTCTTGAAGACAGGAACTGTCCCATTCATCTTTGAATCTCCAGGCTGGTTTCCATAGAACCTGAATATTACCAAGCATGTGGTAATTGTCTGATGATGAACAGTCATCTTGCCTTCTGAAGACATACAGCCTTTGAGAAGGCTGTGAATGAGCACCATTCTTTCTTCTTTAGGTAGCAAATGCAATGAGGCTCCCATTCCTCCATGAGAGATCACAATAGCCCACATTTGATTATTGTGAACCAGGTTTCAGGCTTAGTTAATCATCACACAGTTATCAGATACCTTGTAGTAAGTATTAGACTCTCTATTAGAGGATAGAATGTATGGTGACAAATATATATATAGGCCTAGGCCTAGGTCTAGGCATAGGCATAAGAATAGGCATAGTCAGGGTGTTCAGAATTTTGAAGTTTAAGTAAATGGTGGGATTCTACCAAAGCTTGTCATTATTCTAACCTAATATAGTCAAGCAGCATGGGTCCTTTGAACTTTTCTTATCATAGTGTAAGACCCATACTAAAGAGTATTAAACCATGATGGAGCCAGCTCCACTGGCTTCTCTGTTCACTTCAGACAGACATGAAGCCTGAGTGATCTTCATGTATTGATGGACCTTTCTGCATCCCTAGGCAGAGAAGTTAAATGCATATGAAATACTTGGAAGAAAATGCATAGGAATATATAACCACGTACCAACTTATGCCAAACCGACAATGAACTCATTGGTTTGCGATACTATATCTCTGTCACTCAAATATATTCTGGTATGGTGTTACAGACAAGTACAGAATACAACTGCCTTTGCTGAAGGCATCCTACTCCTCTAGCTCTGTCTCAGAATATGTCCATTATCAAGGTACTTGATAAATGAAGATCCATCACTAAAACTCTATCGGTCCTGAATTGATGCTTCTTTTTTCATTAAACATCTTAAATAGATAATATATTTATCATGGGATGAATTGTTTTACCAAATTCTTTGAGAGATAGCAAATGGAATTGAAGCCCCTGAGACTTCAGCAGAGAAAAGATTATCATTAATGGAAGAGAGCCAAAGGAAAAGGATGGAACATTCAAGAGACTTACTCTAAAAGTAATGTAGCCCAAACAGCACCTGTTCTGATAATGAGGACCTTTTTTTTCCTGGACTCTTGTCAAAATTTGTATCACAAATTTACTTAAATCAATTTGACATTATACTACATGTTAGGCCCTTTCATATGATCTTGAGATGAATAACTGAATGAAATCAGTCTGTGCTTTTAAGAAATTAATAGTTTAGCAGAGTGATAAATACAGAAACCAATATGAGTCATTTAATGTTGTAGATTCTATGATCAATATGAAGTTCAAATTACAAAGAAGGCACCAATGAACCTGAGGCTTAGCCAATGTTTCAAACCTTTCAGTTTTTGGAACTGAAAATAAACCATTAAAAAGTGACCTATATATCTAGACTGCAAAACACATATTCCTAATGTGAACCTGGCCTTCTGTAGAGAGAGAAAATAGAAAGGATTATGTAGTCTGAGACCTTCCCCCACTTCCTCAGTATCTACCATGGGGGCCCCAAAAGATGAAACCACTGCAGATTTCAGGCATTTACCTGCCAATGGTAATGTGTCACCAGCCTCTCTGGAGAGCCAGAAGGATCAATACAGTGACGACCTCAGAGCATGCTTCTGTAGAGTGAAAGCTACTTTCTATAAAGTATTCATAAAGGATACTTGACTCAAGGTTCAGGGACGATAGCCCTTGGGAGCCATCCATATGCATTAGAATTCCATACAGTGGGGAAGGTGCTGAGATCAGTGTAGTTTGAACTCCAATTGCAACCCATGGCTGGCTTGGCATCATTTAATTTGCCAAAGATACGCAGTTTTTAATAATAAAGAATATAACAGAACATAATGGATGATGTTAGAACATAGAATATAATAGTAATTATTATTTTGTGAAGCTGATGTTTCCATTTTTTTATTTGCAGTACTAGAGATTGAACCCAAGATCTTTGCACTAAGTTTCAATTCCAGCTCATTTTTTATTTTGAGACAGGTTCTATTTAAATTGTTAAGTTGCTTGAGCTAGACTGGAATTTGCAGTCCTCCTGCCTCAGCCTCCCGGAGTACTGACATCATGGGTGTGTGTCCCATGCCCAGCTCCACTGGGTACCAATAAACACCTGCGATACCAAATCCCTTTCCTGCCCTTGAACAACCATGATCCATTCACAAAGGAATAGAATTAATTGCTAGTAAGCTGTCTGAGTGTTTTGCCACACTAAGAGCTATACATCGCAACCATTATCCCAGTTATTCAAGTGGTGAAAACAAACCTCAGAGAGTTAGGTAGTGGCCAAAGTTCACAAGGCTTCTCAGTGGCTGAGCCCAAACTCACACTCAAATCTAACTTCAGAGTCATTCTTTTAAACTCTGCCCACCCTAACACTATTTTCAGAGGGTCCCATATTTTGACCATTTTTCTCTGTGTATAGCTCTAATTTAATTGTATAAATTATTTAAACCATATGTACATATATAAATATATTCATGGACAGATGTAGATAGATTACTGATGATATAAAATAATACATAAAGTAGATATTAAAATACATATAAAATCTCCAACCCTTATTATACTTCATGCTTCATGTATTATAAGATAAAGCTATAGTGTCCCTAGGAAATAATAACTTATACCCAAACTAGTTTTGCTCTTCTCTTTTTATAAACAACAGAGAAGGTACTTTTAAATTTTGAGTTATTCTGGGAAATGAAGAGAACCTGGGCCTATTTTCTATGCATACTGGGCAACTGGAGAAAGAACTTACTAGAGAATACAGTATCATACTGAAAAGACAGGAAAGAAGAATAGCCTAATGGCTCCAAAGACACTTTCACTGCTCACTCTTAAAATGGTATTTAAAAGCAATATCCTCTATCTTTTCTTCTCATCTGTCTAAAATTCCATATAATATTCTCATTTCAACTGCATTGCTTCTGACAAATTTAGAAGTATACTCTTAATTCAGTATTTCAGTTTGGAATCTGGAGGGTACCTACTACCATTCTTACCACAACTACTTTTTCCCCTCTTCTCTGCCTCTTTTTTCATTTCTCCTGTATTATTTCCACACAACTGACCCTTATTTGGTTCTAAAACCATTCAGAGCAGGAACAATATTTTATTTCTTTTTGGCCCCAACCCCTATCCCCACCAGGTCCCACTCTAAGCCCTTACACATACATCACACTCAATAAATGCTTATTAAAGTTACAATGAACTCCTGGGGAAAGAGCCCAGCCTAATCATCTCACTAGGCCTGGGTACTGGAGCGCAGAATAAGCCATGCTTTTACCTCGGCCCTGACCACCCACTTGGCTATTTTTTCTCTCTCTCTTTATGTGTCTATGTACTTTTGACCAAAGCCAGAGTTACAGAAACTGAAAAGGTAATGAAAATTTAAACTAATAATCAACACTTCCAGGATATTTAGCATTTCGAGGATTTCTCGAAATTACGTTTCTGATTATGACTTAGGACTTTTACTCTTGAAAAACCAAATTCACCAGATTTGGTTTTCAGGTTCTGACTGTTTGTGAAGGTCAAAATGAACTCTAGCAGATGCATGGTCATCAGCTTTTGCAGGTGTGGAGACTACGATAAGTAGCAGTAAGGTAGTCTCAGGGAAGACATGGAGAGTAGGAAGCTGAAAGCTTTCTGAACGCTGCTGAAGTTGAAGCCCTTTTCAGAAGAACTTAACACTGAAATGAGTCCACATAAACAAACTTGACTAACCTTTATAGTCCACGAGTTTCCCTCATATATTTTCTATCATTTGCCCAAAATTTGTAACCTCCAGAATGCCTAATCTCCTTCCTTTTGTCTAGTCACAAAACTTGGTCTCTCTTTGTATATGTTATCTGCCCCAAGCCTAACATTTTTCTTTGAGATTTTGCTTCTTTCCTCTGATGCTGCATGTCCATGAAAAGACTAACATAATTATTGCAGCACAATTCACTGTAGCCAAGATATGGAACCAGTTCAGAGGCCCATCAACAGATAAAAGGATTAAGAAAATATGGCAAGCATAAACAGTATTGTTCAGCCATAAAGAAGAACAAAATTTTGTCATTTGCAGGAAAATGGATGCATCTGGAGATCATCGTGTTAAGAAAAATCAGCCAGACTCAGAAAGTCAAATATTGAACGTTCTCCCTAATATGTGCAATCTAAAAAAGATGACATAAAAACAGAAGGCAGATTATTATTGGACAAAAAAAAGGGAATTGGGGGAGCTGGAGGGGGTCAGTAAAGGAGGATAATGGGGAGATAGATTATTATATGCATTGGAATCCAAGGTTTTGTAAAATTAGTGGACACTAAATACTAAAAAGAAAATATTTTACAACTTAAGTGTATAGTTTTTATTAAAAACTATACATTTTTTCTCCTGTTACCCTATCTCTTATCAATGTGTTAGTTATCTTTCTGTCATTAGAACAAATACCTGAGACAATCTACTCACAAATAGACAAGCTCTGTTTAGCTCACAGTTTTGGAGTTTTCAGTCCCTGATCAGTTAGCACTGGTGTTTTAGGCCTGGGGTGAGACAGCACATCATGTTGGAAGTGCATGACAGGGTAAAATTGCTCACTTCATGGCCAAGAAATGAAACTCAGAGAATGGAAAGGACCAGAGTTCTACAATGCCCTTCAAGGGCACACCCTCCATGACCTAAGGACCTTCCACTGGGCCCTACCTCGTGAAGGCTATGCCACCTCACATTAGTGCCTTTCTGGGAATTGAGCATGTAATACATGGGCCTTTGGGGGGCCTTTGTGAGACCTTTGGGCCAGTTAACAGTTTAGTTCCCAAATCCCCATTCACTTAATTTAAGCAGGTAGATGATACATTTTTCCTCTCCTACACTTATTATACGCAAGGCATTAGGATTATGTCAGTGAATAAAATAGACAAATATTTCTGCTCTCTGAAAGTTTGTATTTATGAACTATAGTAGGTGGGGGAAACACACTATAAACAAAAAAGACATTTAGTATTTCAGGTGTGGTAAGTACTATGAAGAAAAATAAAGTAGGTGAACAATTCTCTAATACCCTAAATGTTACTTGAAAAAATGTCTCCCTGAGGTGGCAGATAAGTAAAGAATCAAAAAAAGAAAAGGGGGTGGGGTGAAAAAGTAAACCATGTGCTCTCTAGATACAGAGAAGAGCATGTACAAAAATCTGAAAAATTAAATGCCTAGAACATTGAGAAATGACAAGGAGGCCAGCTTGGCCAGAATGAAAAGAGACACAATTAAAGAAATGAGATCAGAAAACTGATGAGGGACAGATTGTTTAGGGCCTTAAAAGTCTTCTAAACAGCTTTGGGCTTTTGCTCTGTGTAAGATGGAAGCCACTGGAAAGTTTTAAGCAAAGGACTGGTGTAATCTATCTTATATTTTTACAAAGATACTCTAGCTGCTCTACTGAAACAAAGATTATGGTAGAAAAAGGGAAGTAGGAAGAAAGTGTTCAGATGGGAGGGGGAACAAGGGAGGGGGAAAGGAAAGAAGGGAAAAGGAAAAAATTGAAGGAGAAATGGAAACAAAGCTTTTGTAAATAAGGAGGGGAAGAAAGGTTGAAGGGAGGGGAGGAGAATGGGGAAAAAAAGAAAAATCAAGATATACCATACAAAGGTACAAATTCCCCATAAAGGAATGTGACCATTGTGAATATCAAAAGTGTACCAATAAAATTAAATTTAAAAAATAAAATGGACCAGAGAAAAGGCGAGGGTGTGACAAAAAAACTTCTGGTTTTTACTTCAGCATGTAAGAGGTTCAAAAATTGCCATTCTGTAATAACCACTAAAAGCTTAAAAAAAAAATAGCTCTTCTTAGACTCATAAAAAAGATCAATTCAGGGCAAACTATTTTCTATGAAACTGGAGAGGTCAGCAGACAAACGTATAGAATTGCAAATTCTCTAAAAAGAAGCCATCATGAAATCTGTACTTAAGGAGGGAGACTTGCACTGCTCAGTGTAGACAAGCGTGAGAGTTAAAAACTCCAAGAGAACTCAGTCACAGGAACATTCTTAGAAGCTCGATATGACTCTCATAGCGAATACTGGGGGGAAATTTCCTCCTGTTTCTGGCAGGAGAAGGGGAAAGGGATGATCTTAAAATCCGTTACAGCAGTCTGCTACTCTTAATAAAGTCTGCTTTGGGTTGGAGGCGTCACTAGCTAATGAGAGCCTGCTGGGATTTTTATCACAGTCAAACTGGCTTGGGAAAGTAAAATATCCAACTCTAGTCAGCTCTTGCTTTCTACATGAAACAGGAGAAATCGTAAACTCTAGCCCACTCTATCACCCAAACCAAGAGGTACCTATGATGGTCACAGTACAGAGACACAGCTTTGCTGAAAGACTGAGACCTAATCATTAGGACTATGGAATACTTCCTTTCACCTTACATCTTAAATCCATATTACTAAAGGCCTATTCATAGCATTTCCTTTGCCTAGTATGCCATGTCTGGCTATAAAGAAAAAATTACAAGACACACTAAAAGTCAAAAACACAATTTGAAGAACCATTTAACGGTCAAAAACAGATATGGCAGAGATATGTGAATTATTAGGCATTTAAAACAATTACAATTAATATTCTAAAGATTTTAGTGGATAAAGTAGACAACATACTAAAACAGATGAACTATACAAGCAGAGAATTAGATATTCTAAGTAACAATAAAATATAAATGCTAGAGACCAAAAAACATGGTAAAATAAATGAAAAATGGCTTTGGTGGACTCATCAGTATACTAGATATGACTGAGGAAATAGTCACTACGCTTACGGACATCACAATAGCAACCTCTGAACCTAAAAAGCAAATAAGAAAAAACTGGAAAACTGAACAGAACATTCAAAAATTTTGAGACCACTACAAAAGGTGTAGTATATGGGCTGGGCAGAAAGAAAAAACAGAGTAAAGAAAAGAAGAAATCTTTAAAAGAATAACAACTGGAAATTTCCCGCAAACTAGTGTCAGACACCGAATCACAGATTCAGAAAAGTCAGAAAAAAACAAGCAGGATAAATGATAGAAAATGACATCTAGATATATCAGTGTAAACTATAGAAACCAAAGACAAAGAAAAATCATGAAAGAAGCCAGAGGGGAAAAATACCTCAGTACAGAGGAATAACGGTAAGGCTTGCATCCAACGTCTCAGAAACCATGCACATAAGAAAAGATAAAGTGGATTATTTAAAATGTTGAGACCCCAGGACCAAAGCAGGGAGTCCAGTTAGGAAGCAATGTCATCATCCAGGTGAGAGACAGCAGTGCCCAAGACCCAGGAGGAAATATGGTGGTAGTCCTCTTCTGAAGACATCGTATGTACACCCAACAGAACTTCCTGACAGGTTAAATGTGTGGTAAGAAAGAAAAAGAAATTGACTTCAGAGTTTTGTGAGCATTGAGCAGCTACAAAGGTAGAGATGCAGTTTACTGAGAGGTGGGTTTGACCGGGTGCCATTCACTGAGGACTGTGTTCAGAGGATGGGAAACCCTCACCTCTGCAGCCCACACACTCAGCCTGCTGGCCATGCTGTCTGTCAAGTTACTTTACCGTTGGCAGGCTTCCCTTCCTCAGACAACCACAGCTCACTCAAAGAGGTGCCCTATGAACCTCATTTGGGCAAGGGAAGGATTCCTCCCTTGCTCATTTTCCTCAACCCCAGAAGCAGCGACTGCTTTCACATTTACTATTTCTTTATCCCTCCCTAACAACCCCCTTTACTCCTCCTCTCAACTGCTTTTGACTTTTGCATAAAACAATGTTCTAGTAAGAACAATACACTAGCATAAAATAGTTTTTTGGCATTATATTTTTTTTGTTCAAATCATGCTGTGGTTTCTGACTGAGCCCTGATTGATACAACCAAGGACAGCTAAAAAGAATCGCAAAGGAGCAGTCAGTAAAGGACAAAGACAAGGACAGATGGGAAGAATTAAATCCTAATGAAGAAAGCAGGAGGGACTCAGAGTGTCCAGTGATGCTGACAATCATTTAAGCAGAGAAGAGGAAATTGATTATGGTATCAGCAATATGAAGACATTTGGGAACCTTTGAAAACTCATATTCCAACTTTACTTGCCCAGCGTCTTGCCCCCAGTTCACAATATGAATGCCCTGATTTTCCTTAGGCTTCTGTCCATCTTTCTCTCTCATTGAATGTAGTTTGGGTGGGTTTGACCCAAGAGCTGGGCATGTCACCTAAGCCTGACCAGAGTTCACACTCATAGGTTATTTTGAAAATGTCAGAAATGAGGTCAAAGTCCCACATGGCCCAATAAATTCACACCCAAGACTTTAGTAGAGTATCCAGGAACTAGGAATTCTTTCCCCACTGAACATAAAGCTGAGGAAGATAGGCTAAAAGTCCAGAGATCCTGGTTGTCATCTTGCCACCAAGAGAATAGAGTCTGTCTGAGAATGGAGCCAAACAGAGCCAGGAAATACCAAATTCCTGTGACTTGCATGTGAACCTTTGGGTCTAGTTGGGCCTGATGCTGCCCAAGGGCTCTTTAGTTACAGGAGACAATGATCTAGGGGTTTTTTGTTGTTGTTAATGCCAATCAGAACTTAATGTTCTCCACTTAACAACCAACAGTCAAGAACAAAATACTAACAATTAACTAGTGACTGTAAAATGGAAAACACTTGATGATCTAAATGACTCTCCCAGGTCTCTGTGACCAAGCTAAACGTATATGCCAGGTCTCCCAACCCTAAACAACATTTCCTTCCACTCTATCAAACCCTCCTTATCACAACTGGTATTTACACACATCTCCCTAAAACTGCCATTTCTCTTCTTAGGGAAGAAAAAAGATTTTGGTATGACTGGAAGATTTTTCTGGATTGCATAGAATAACTGACTTATTTTCCCTTTTGCATAAGAAGAGCAGAGTGAAGACAATGAATTTCAAAGTATCAGAGGAATGTAGCATAATGTCCAACAGAACTAGTAAAACCTCTTTATTCTGATGTTAATTAGGAAATGTGTAAAGATGCATCCTTTTAAGAGCATCTATTCCTGTCCAGGGTCAAAGTCATATAACTCGTAGCCTCAATTTTCCCTTTACCTCCAAATGCTATATTTGAAATTGACTTGCTCCCGCATTAATTCAGATGAAAACAATAAGCTAATTGAATAATCACACCAGCACCAGGTAGCTGGGGAAGTCAGTTTCCTCAGTGAGTCACAAATGCATGTTGCACCACTGTTTGCGTTCTGGAAACCTTGCCTTGGCCACAGGCAATGTCCCTGGTTAGCTATAAATTTAGATCCCTGTGAGGTAGACGGATGACTGTCTCGAAGCTACCGCATGGCATCACCCCAGAGCCACAGCGGAGCCTCAGGCACAGGAGAGCAGCAAGGTGGCCCTGTTTCTTAAAATGTGCTTTGTCTGTGTCTGTCTGTACGTTTATGTATTTTACAATCTCAGCGCTTAAATCAACCAATGAAATATTCATGGGATCTAAAGTAGTAGGCAAGCTAACGGCTTTCTTATGGGAATATCAATATTCTTGGAGCCAGTCTTAATCCAATATGCAGAAAGCTTCTCTTCCCCTTTTGTCGCTTTGGGTTCAGACTTATTTTCAGAAACCCTCCACCCTTTTGCTCCATTAACAGTACGGGTAGTGGCAGATGAGCCACAGGCAGAGTGAAGGAACAAGAAGAAGGCACTGCGGGATGCGATGGGTCACGGAGAGGGCTGCGCTCGCAGACAGTCACAGAGACAGCCAGAAGGGACGTTCAGCGTGGCTGCTCGGGGAAGTCAGAGAATGTGTGCACAATCGGGTGACTGGCTCTAGTGTTTTTGTCTGGTCTGTGATTCCAGGTGTGTGCGTAGGATTTTCCTTCCTGGCAAAAGCCTGAGTGAAAGTAGAGAAAGGGAGAAAGGGAGGTCCTGACTAGTGTCACGGAAGGAAATAACTGCTGGAGGAAAATATATTTTCTTTTATCCATTCTCCGTTGAATGTGGGTGCCCCCGAGTGTATAAAAGGTTCAGGATGAATGGCTACAAAAGCAGACAGTGCCAAGCAGACAACTTCAAGCCTACATGATGTACCCTGTCTGTCCCCTTTCCCACCGGGCCCTTCCAGCCTGCCCACTTCCGCTCCCCCTAACCCACAGGCCTGCCTTTAAGGTGGGGTGGTGTCCTACATTCTTCTCTCCTCAGCTCTCAGTCCAGACTGCCAAAACAGGGGCCAGTTCAGATGGTGGTTTCCTGATGTGGGTACCTGTCCCTCAAGACCAGAGTAAGGCCTGCCAGCTCATTCCAGGTCTGCCTGCCCAGAAGCCATAGCACAGCCCTCTCCCTTGGGTTGGTCTGTGTTCCTGAGCTTCATCCAGCCTGCCCTTTCAGGTGCCCCAAGATCCAGGGAGGCATAGAGACTTCTTGGAGACCGTAGCCCAGAGCAGCACTGCCAAGCCAAGCTGGGAACTTAGGAGGCCTAGTTACAGGTCGAGAGAGGTAGGTGTGGGCAGCAGGATTTGGGGAGACTGCCGCTTTCCACATACAACCCTCCCCCAACAGCTGGCCCCTCTCCAGCAGGAGCCAGTGAGCCCTGGTGTTGTCAGTCAGCTGGAAATCCCACCCAGTGTCCAGGGGAAGGTGGGCAAAGACCCGCAGCCAAGGGTAATTTCCTGCGTTGTCTGCACAGACGAAACCTTCAAGTCCAAACTTGCAAAAGTAATTTTTTAAACTTTCTATGCTTAAAGGTTAACATGCTCTATGTTTTGGGAATATAGCAATTTGTCAATGCTACAGATCATGCCATTCTATTTTATTTCATGTGCTGAGATTTCCTGATCAGAGCACTGGGGGAAGGGGTACTTCTAAATTCAATGCAAGGAGCAAGGTATCTGGACCCTCTCTATAGATCCTCATTAGATCCTGAATAACACAAGCTGATTAATAAAAAGGAAAATGTGAGGAGTGAGCAGGGCAGGACAGGGCCTTTCTTCACTCATCACATTCGCTAAGCCTCCTATCTAGAGCCATTCAGCAAACACCTGCTGGAATCCCCCCGGTTCCTCCTTGCCTCCTCTCCTTAATCAGATCACCTCCCTCCTCTCTCCTCTCAGGCAATACTCTAAGGCAGAGGGGGTTAGGTCTTGGGGACACTCACTTGTTAGTCTGGTATATACACAATCTGTTGTACGATTGTCTCCACATTTGCAAAGGCCAATGAAGAATTCCCTTTTTTAATAACTGTTGAGTCCTGAAGAGATGCCACTCCCCACCAGCCACCCATGAAAACCAGCTGGGTGCAAGAAAGATATTTCTAAAGCTGCTGCAGACTATACTCTCACAGAACATGGCTCATGCTCTTATTCCCTTACTAATTGTGATCTTGGGGAAATTACTTCACCTTTCAGTTCCTTTGTTTGTCTATCTTTAAAATGGAGAAAGTGATATGTGTCCGTAGACTGTCATCATAATTAAATGATTCTATATATGCAAAAATGTCTAGACCACATTGTAAGTTCTACAGATATGTGAGCTAACATTATGACTATAATTAGTATCATTGGTGGTTTCAAAATCTTGTAAGTAGAATTCTTGTCAACCACCTGCAAAGAAAATCTTATCAGTTGATTAATGTAAAGGTACTGAAGAAGCCAGGCCACCCTAAGGCCCCCTGTAACCCAGACCTCTTCTCACTCCAACATGATTCAGCTCTGCAAAGGGCCAGCGAAGTTTAAGTCCCACGCTACAAATCGGTGACCATCATATAAACGTATACCTGTATATAATGTGATATATGTAATTATATGTTGATATGTATAATAATTATAAATAAAACGTTGATTCTCCTGCAAGATCAGCTGGCAGGGCTTTATCAGTCATTCAGCAATGGTGTCCTTTCCCTTTGAGCATCAACCTGAGCCTGTGGAGGACGTTCCTGTCTTGCTAGGCATTCAGTGTCTGCTTTGTATAACTGAATGCTCGAGAATATTGCGGCACAATACCGGCGGCTGAGATTAGGTTCCTGTCCTCACATTCCCAAACCTCACTGAAGTCAAAACAAATCCACTGTCTGAATCTGAAATTGAGATTTGATGTGACGCCAAGCAACTACCATGAAGCTAGGATTCTGCAAGGCCCTTTGCCAAACACTTTATATTCTTTCATGTACTCTTTGTGGTATCTATACTATTTTCTTCCCCATTTTTATTGATGAGGCAACTGAAGCTTGGAAAGGTTAAGTAATTTTCTCAAGGACACTGAACTCCTCAGTATCAGAACCAGGAACCAAACTGAAATTTACCCAACTCTGCTTGCATCTGTGATGTTAACCATTATCATTTAGTTCTAGTGACTTTCAAGTCATCTTAAAAACATATATAGCATATGAGAATATTTTCTATTGGGATGCTTGTGTGAAATTAACATGGTGTTATGGTTTGTATATAAGTGGCCCCCCCAAGCCTCATGTAGTCATGGAAGCAGCTGAATCTAGCGTTTGTGATTAATTCATTGTGTAGCACTGGGATTGGTGGTGTGAGCTCTGCACCCACCCAGGGGTGGAGCCGACATACAATGTAAGGTCGGAATGGGGGCAGGTTCTCTCTCTTTGGCACGGTTCGCTCTTGCCGCTTGCAGTCGCCATGAACGGCTGTCACTCAGCCACGTCACCCTGCCTTGGAACCAGCTAGGTATGGGCTGAAACCCCCAAAACTGTAAGAAATAAACCTCTCCTTCCTTCACTTTGGGCATCAGGTATTTTGTCTCAACAACAAGAGAAAAAGTAACTAAGACACATGGATTCTTAACCAAGACTTTTTGGTTTCTTTTTATTGAAAATTAAGTGCTTTGATGACTCATAGTGCATGGTCTAGCAGGTGCTTCTTCCATTAAAGTCAAAACACTTCAGAAGATTCAGCTATAGATCTGAGATGAGGTGACTGCACTGACAGTTTCCAGATGTCTTACATGAGTATTTGCCTATATTCCACAAGAATAACATCGAAGCACACAATTGCTCCATGTCTTTAAGAGCAGATAACTAAACTTGCAAGTTGTAAATAGCTTAAATTCTTCACTGCTGTTTATTTTCTTCACACCCATAGTTAAGACATAGCTTAGTCTGGGATTCTTACAACAATGTTTTTGAGCTCGTTTAGTGGGTCATAAAAATACTTCTGCATGTCTAAGTCAGAAGTTTTTATTAGACAGAATGTTATAGATTAGACGTTAGAGTACATCACATGTAGCAACAGTAAGTAGTGTTACAGAAAAGAAATTTAGGTGCAAATATGTGTAAAGTGTCACAATATAAAATGCGTCTTTCTGTGGGTTACAAAAACATTTGAAAGTCATGACTTTACAGATTTAACTTCACGTTCTCCAACTCTTTGGCCCTCAAAGGGAAATACTGGCACATGCTAAGGTGACAGAAAGGAAGTACAATGAGGTATGATCCTGAGAAGTTGGAGCCAGCGATTAGATTTTCATGGTAGAAAGAAAGGAATCAGAAACTTTCTTTCGGCAGAACTGAAGTGGTTAGATCACATCGAAAGAGCTTCTCCTTGGAGTTGCCCCTGAAAAGCCAAATAAGACGAGGAAAATGCCCAGAGGAAAGAAAACAGAGATTGTTTAAGGATGACTGTAACCCACATAAAAGTTCTTATGAAACTATTTGGAGACTTTGGTGGACCCCAGTGCCTCCCATGTCATTAGGGTTGAGAGCACCTGACTCAGGCTTCCCCAGCCAAATATCAAAGAGTCAAAAGAGGGACAATAGACCATAGGTTCCAAACTTCTTTCAAAACAGAATATTTTCAAAAAATTCAATTTCCACCATATGCACACAGAATCATAACCTCCAAGAGAGGACCCAGGAATCTGTAATTATTAAAATCTTCCCAAATGATGCTGATAAAGTCAGCCAACCATGATTCTCAAACCTGCTGTCGAGCCAAAGATGCTTGGATTTCTAGGAGTTCAGGCACCATATTTTCATCCAACAAGAGTTACTAGAAGAAATCAGTGCAAGGAACAGGGCCAAGGATTAAGACTTCATGCCAGAAGAACAGTTCTCTTTCTCCTAAACAAGATCTCCTAAGACTTGTTGCCAAACTCAAAAGCATAGTAAACTCTTCCAAAGGCTGTTGTTTACATAGTTATGAAAGCTCTGCATCTCAGACTTGGATAAAGAAGAGAAGTTCCTAGAAGAAGTTTGTTCCCCCATGGCAGAGCAGCATTTGTTTCCCCATGCATTAAAGCGCTACATGCAAGGGAAATATGAAAATGGAAAGGGCTGGACACAGGTCTCCTTTTGAATAATAATACAATTCCCATTTGGATCCGAATGCTTGATTTGCTAACCACATGGGCACAGAAGCCACGTGGTGCTGCTAGAGTACCCCACTTGAAATCTCAGAGCACTTAGGGCTGTTACATAATCAACCAACATTAAAACTATCTGATGCATTTACGATTCCATTTCTCATCTTTCAGGCTTAACCTGTCATTCAGGCTTCCAATTCATTGCCATTGGAATCAGAATGCCTGATGAATCCCTCCCATGACTATAAGTGACTTTATTCTTTCACGGATATCCTGATATTCAAATCCAGTTTTTTGGACCTATTTAGACAAAGCTGATGATCTCCATATTCTCCTGCTATTGACCTAGCTCACCAGACTCCATCTCTGTCCTTGCGACATCACAGTAAATCAAGTACCTGCAGGCAGAGTCACTGACTCTAGGATAAAATGATAGATACCATCTGTTTTTATTATCTTTAGGGTACTTGAGCTTCATCTCTTGGATTCTTAAAACCACAGGTGTGGCAGAAAACAAACTATGTTCAGTCAACAACAAGCAGTAGGAATCCACATGTGCTGGGCCCTACTCCCAGTGCAATGTCATGGTGTCGTGGAACACATTTTGAACATAAAACACAAATGCTTGCTGATATTTTTGAACATTTCATACCACTAGGTGACTCAGACATTGGAGTACTGGCTGGACTAAAACAGAGACCTTCTTGACATTGCAATTTCAGTATTTTCTCTTCTGTAACCCTTTGAAAAGAATGCTGGCTTGATCATCAGAAAACATATCAGGGAGCATGAGAAATGACCAAGACTTTATAAAATAGTCTTTTCTCCAAAATTTACAAAAGACTTTTAAAGTCATAGCACCAAATAACTATAGTAACTCAGAAAATCCAATACTCTACTAATATTAAAAAATTGCACACCACCTGCAAGCATAGTCATTACTCCTATTTGTTTCCCATTTCCATTATAGGTACCAGTTAGGTGTCTCAATAGAGATAGTTGCACTTCTCTTTTAACATTTTACCACTCTAATTTTCCAAACTTTCCAAATTAAGTAGACAAACGACCATGACTCTGTAAACCACTTCCTCCTTTCATCCTCCAAAGAACAAAGTTAAAAAGCACACTAAAATTGCTAATGACTATTAAAAGGAATATAAGGGGTTGAGTTATTTTCTTGGCCCCGCCAAGACATTACTGGATGACCCTTCCCAGTTATTTAACTTGTCTGGTGGGATTTTTAGAAAGTCAGTATGCCTGACAATTTTTTCCACATTCCCATCCTGGAGGACTCCATACAGACTGGAATTCTCCAGTCAAGGTTATTCCTGGGTATCAGGAGAATGAAGTGACAGCACACAGGGTCCTTACTGCTTATTAAAGGTGGTAACCATCTCTGTCCATAGCAGACCTTTCTCCTGTAAGGATGCGCTGAGGCCAGTAACAACTGATACTGGGCCAGGAGCCGAGAATCTGGGCTTTTCATTTTCAGTAACACTCCATTAAAAATTCCTCACCTATACTAGGCTTTTGGTTATTTGTGAGCCAAGTCATACACACACATACACAATCATTCATTCATTCAATAAATATTTATCGAGCCCCTACTCTTTGCCAGCCCAGAGCAAATGACAGTGTAGCTTTTTCATCATACGAAACATATTGCATATGATTTAGACAAGCCACGACACTAACAGTTTTATGACATGGCATCCATGTATTGTGTTAGGTAAATTTATTTTGAATTAATTTTCAGTATGGAAAATACCAAAAACTTAAAGAAAAAAATGACAGTCAGTCTTATTTGGTTATATTTTCTCCCTTTTTCCTGCATTTAGTTTTTATTTTAGTTTTTGATGGAGATGTGTTCATATTGCACTGATAACTTTCTATCTTGCCTATTTTCCCCACTTATCAACACAGTGTATGTCTTTTTCCAGATGCAAAATCCTGAGTCTTGCCCACACAGATTATTTCCAGAGCTGTGGCAAGTGACTGAGTAATTTATAAGGTTTCCCCTTCCTCAGCTCAGGTTGGAAAACTGGAATCTTTTCTGGAGTCAGCCTCCTCACATTTTTATACTATACGAATTTAAAGAGCTGTCAACTTTAGGCATTACGGGAAGCAATATAACAATTACAGAACTCTATAGTGTGCATCATGATGGAAAATAGAACAAAACAGATATCACCACCTTTGTTTCCACAGTATCTGATAGAGTGTGGCACAGATCATGGAAATCACCAGAGCTTCCCACTGCACTCCCACATCTCCCAGTCCTGTAAAAGTTAGGCAACTGTGTGACCAGTGTTGGTCAAAGAGCTCTGAACAGGAAAGATGTATGTCACTTCCAGGCCAGAACGCATATGAGTCAGTATGGAGATCTCTATCTGTCCTAGAAATTCATGTGCTCCAGATGACACAACTACCAAATAATACAGCCTTCATCAGTTCGGGGGTCCTCAGAGAATGAGGAAACAAAGTCCTCACCAAACTACATTGAACATGTAGAGTGACCAAGAAATAGAAATAAAAAATAAAATAGTGTTAGTAAGCCAGTGAAATTTCATGCTAATTTGTCACTACATCATAGTATAGCTTATCTTTATTACTATAGACAGTTTTTAGTAAAGTCATTTCAAAGAATGAGCCAAAATATTTTTATCTGTCGTCAGCACCCTCAGACATGAGAGCTGGGAGCAGTAGCACACACCTGTAATTTCAGCTGCTTAGGAGACAGATGTAAGAGGATAACAAGTTCAAGTGTAGCTTGGAAAACTGAGTAAGATCTTGTTCAAGATAAAATTTAAATAAGGGTTAGTGGTATAGCTCACTACTATAATACTTGCCCAGAATGTGCAAGCCCTGGGTTCAAAACCCAGTAACACAAAAATAAAAATCGGACAAGAGGTAAATATGAGTAATACAAATTTTCTTGCTCTCAGAATTGTTCCTGGTAGGTTTGCCCCCAGGAAACATGCAGACAGCTTTGTAGATATTCGTTCTACCAACTCATCAAATATCCAGAATCTATAGTGGATACAGCTTAGGCTCACACTGGGTGATATATACACTTTCTGCACTGATCCTAATCATGGCACATAATCAGAAGTTGGCAAAAGCAAAATGAGACTAGAAAATGGACAGAAGACCTGAATAGATTCATCATTAATGTTATATAGTTAGCAAAAAAGCATATGAAAACATGCTCAACATCATATGCCACTAAGAAATGTAAGTTAAAACATCAATGAAATAAAAAATCCAGAACACTGACAACAACAAATGCTGAAAAGGATGTGAAGCAATAGGAACTCTCAGTCATTGATGCTCAGAATGCACAGTAGTACAAGCACTTTGAAAAGCACACAGTTCCTTACAAAATTGGCAGTTTTTTTACAAAATTAAATATACACTTTTCATACAATCTAGCAATTACAATCCGTGGTTTTACCCAAAGGAGTTTAAAACAGGTTCACACAAAACCCTCCATACAGATATTTATAGCAGCTTTATGTACAATTGCCAAAACTTGGAAGATGTCAAGATATCTTTCAGTAAGTAAATGGATAAATAATCCATGACACAAGCAGACAGTGTAGCACTAAAAAGAAAAGAGATACCAAGCTCTATGAAAATATATGGTGGAAATTTAAAAGCATATTACTAAATGAAAGAAATCAATATGAATGAGCCATGCATTGCATAATCCCAGCATGACATTCTTGTACAGGAAAAACTGTGGGAACAGTGAAATAATCAGTGGATGTGAGGAGGTGGGGGAAGAAAAGGATCAGTCAGTGCAGCCAGACTAGTTTAGACCAGTAACTCCATTCTGCATGGTACATATTATTATACATTTGTCAAAACCCACGGGATGTGTGCACCAAGGATGAACCCTAGCGCAAACTCTGGGTTCTGAATGATAATGATGTGCAAATGTTGGCTTTTGGGTTGCAACTAATACTGCATTCAAGTATGGGCTACTGGTAGCGAGGAAAGCAGTATGTACGTGGAGGGAGGAATTCTATGGGGAAATCTCTCTACCTTTCTTTCAATCTTCCTGTAAACCTAAAATGACTCTAAAAATCATCTATTAACAAAAATCACAGATAGATAAAGGAAAATGAAGATAACAAATGAAAAAACTGTAATTCTTAGCAATCATATTGGTGCTGGTGGTAATAGTACTGTTCTGAGACTATTGTGCTTGTAAAAATCTATAGCATAAAATTTGAATAGGAAGTGCCAAAATTAATTCATGAGGTGTATTTATCTTTAAAAATATTTAGATGTTTCACAATATGTCCACTGTGAAGTCCCAGAAACAATGACCAACAAAGAAGCAATAAACATATTTTGTGCTTGGATTGTAGTTTTGAAATACCATTTCCCATTCAAAGAAACCAGGGATTTTGGAGCAATGGAAGATTTCAGGACAAAGGCAGGACATTTCCAGGAGGAACGTGGAGTATGTCTTCACAACAAATGGCAAAGAAGCTACCAGAGATTACTAAGGTCCCATCAAAAGAATTCAAATCCCAATAGAAGAGGCTGTCACTGGCCAAAGAGGAGACAAATTGAACTGCATAAAGATAATAAGAACAATGGCTTGAAACCAATCAAATATGTTGATTATTTGAATAAATATGCGATTCATGATAATTAAAATAAAAATTAATTTTTGGAAATGATGGAAATCATTCATTACCCTGAACTACTAAAGAATAAAAACAACCATTGCCTTTCCTATCTGAGTAGCAACACATTAATCAAATAATAGATGAATAAAAATGATTTTTATAGAAATAACCAAAGTTCCACTAAAAGACTCCTAGAATTAATAACTAAATTCAGCATTGTGTTTTGTTGATACAATGATTTTGTTGGTACAAAATCAACACACAAAAATCTATAGCATTCCTGTACACCAATAATGAATTTACTGAGAAAAGAATTAGGAAAACAATAACATTCACAAGAGAATCAGGACAAGTTAAACACTTAGTATTTAACCTAACCAATGGAGTGAAAGACCGCTGTAATGAAAACTACAGTACTCTGAAAAAAGAGGTCAAATAGGACATCAGAAAATGGAATGATAGCCTTTATTCCTAGATAAGCAGAGCCACTATAGTCAAAATGGCCATGCTTTCAAAACTATTATGTAGATTTAACACAATTCCAATCAAAATATCAATAGCATCCCTCACAGAACTAGAGAAAATAATCCTAAAATTCATCTGGAACAAAAAGAGATGCAGAATAGCAAAGGCAATCCTGGGTAAAAAGAGCAAAATAGGAAGCATCACACTTCCAAATGTAAAGTTATATTACAAGGCTACAGTGATCAAACTATATGGTACTCCAAAAAACAGACAAGTGGATCAGTGGAACAGGATACAGGATGAGAAACAACCCCACACATACTCATACTGAGGCTTGAAAAAGAGGCCAAAATCATATGCTGGAGGAAAGACAGCCTCTTTAATAAATAGTGCTGGGAAAATTAGCTAGCCACATGCAGAAAATTGAATCTAGACCCATATATCTCATCATATATTATTAAACTAAAATCGAAATGTATTAAAGATCTAAATATTACAACAGAAACACAATCTGTTTGAAAATAAAATATGTAAAATACCTGAAGACATAGCCTTGGGAAAGGACTCTAAACAGAACCTCAGTTGCTCAAGAAATAGTACCAAGAATGAACAAAAACAATAATATCAAATTTAAAATCTTTATAGAAAAGAAAACAACAAAGAGGGTGTCTCAGTTACTTTTCTCTAATTGCTGGGATAAAATACCTGACACCCAAAATGGAGGGAAGAAAAGTTTATTTAGCTCACTGTTTGTGGAGGTTTCAGTCCATAATCAGCTGGCTCCAAGGCAGGTGCTATGGCACCGGGGCAACACTTCAAGGCAGCAGCCAGCAAAAGCATCCAGAGAAAAAGAGGAGAGAATAAGCCTCTCTTCCCCCCTTATATTG
>RJWT010000726.1:0-10209 GCA_004365215.1 Cuniculus paca | reverse complement strand
AAGTAGACTATACAAGGGATTCAAAAAATTCAATGCCCCCAAAATAAAAGACCCAAATCAAAAAATGGGCAACTGAAATGAATAGACACTTCTTAGAAGTACAAATAGCCAATAAACACGTGAAAACATGTTCGATTCTCTGTGAAATACTTCTACCATGAAAACTACAGTGAAAAAAAAAAAGAGATCAAAGAGAACAAAAGAAAACAGAAAGATATCCTTTATTTCTTGATAGGTAGAACCAACATATTCAAAATGGCCATACTTTCAAAACTGATACACGAATTTAACACAATCCCAATCAAAATAAAGTAACATCCCTCACAGAACTAGAGACAGTAATCTTGCCACTAGAGAAATGCAAATTGAAGCAAAACTGCTATCCTCTCCCACTCCAGAAAGAATGGCTATCATCAAGCAATCAAATGATAACCAATGCTGGGTGAGGCTTCAGGGTAAAAAGGAACTCTTCTCCATTGTTGGAAGGTATGTAACTAGTACATTCACTGTGAAATTGTTATGGAGATTACTCAAATAACTAAGACTAAAAATTTCATTTGACCCATTGTTATGGTTTGTGTCTGGATGCACCCCCCCCCAGAGCCTCATGCAGTCATAGAGGGGTGCATTTCAGATGTGGCTAAATCTAGTTTGAGATTGATTCACATTCCAATGCTGGGATTACAAGTGTGAATGCTCACCTGCCATGGAGCAGGTAGCCTGCATACAATATAAGGGAGGGAAAGAGGCTTAGTCTCTCACTCTTCCCTTTTTGCTCTTGATGCTTTTGCTGTCTTCTGCTGCCATGAACTGTGCCTTGGAACCAGCCTTGGAACTCTGCCTTGGAACCAGCTGAGAATTGACTGAAACCTCCACAAACTGTGAACTAAATAAATCTTTCCTCCTTTAACTTTGGATGTTGGGTATTTTGTCCCAGCAATGAGAAAAAGAGCAACAAACACACTCAGCTATTCCCTTTCTAGGTATCTTTCTGAAACGTTAAAGACATCATATTACAGCAATGCATGCATACTCATATTTATAGTAGCACAATTCACAACAGCTAGATCTTGGAAGTAGCCTGTATATCCATCAACAGATGAATGGATAAAGAAATGTATTTATACACAATACAGTATTACTCTTCCATAAATACAGTTAAGTGATTTGTAGGGAAATGAATGTGCTTTGAGCCCATAGTGTTAAGTGAAATAAATCAGACACACAAGTTTAAATATTACATGGTTTCTGTTACATGAGAAACCCAAAATAAAGAGAAAAGTAGAAGGTTGATAATAGGAAGTGGGGAGTTAGATCATTTTCAGATGGGAAGGGAATGTAGAGATGGAGGAGGATGAGAGAGGAGGGGAAGGATAGGAAAAAAATATTGAGATTGTTATGCAGATGTACCAACTCCCCACAAGGAATGTAATCATTATGTACTGGGAACATAAAAAATTAAAACTAAAAAAGGAACTATCCCAAGTAATAAATGAAAAAAAAAGAATTATAAAATTTTAAAGCCCACAACAAGTTAGTGGTTATAGGCATAAAACATCTATATCTTCCATAGGAATCAGACATCATGTACTTCCACAGGTGCCATTTGTAGTCTTGACAAAGACATAGACCCTGAGTCTCCACAAGCTTCCAAATTCAGCTTCTAGTTTGCAGAAATATGAAAGGTAAAAGAATGTGTAGAACCACATCAGGTGTGAGTGATAGGTTACATCGAACTACAAAAAATTATAGGTCAGATGCTCTAGATTGTTCAACACATAAATTGTAGGAAAAGTTTGGAAGGGAGAACTATAGGTTTGAAGAGGTTTTAAAACATCAACAATGGAAGAATGAACAAAACTGTAGTATTTAGAAATGCCAATAAAATCACATATAGATAAGATATAGAAATAGATAGTAAAATCACATATAGATAAGAAAAGAGTAATTTCTACAGATGTTAATAAGTATAGTAGTCAGTTTCACAGGGAGCGAGGCAATTGCAATAGGAACAAGGCACCTGGAGGGTTCCTGATTTGGCTGATGAAGTTGTTTTACAATCTGATTGATGGTTTACAGAGTCCTTACTGTATAATAATCCACCAAGTTCTGTATTTGTTTGGCTTGGTTTTTTGAATTTGTGTTCTGTTTTATTGTTTCACTTTTTTAAAGGCCTTAAAACTACACACACACACATACACACAGAGTTGGAGAAGGCTATATAGAAGTGCTTTTGCCAGGCATGGTGGCGCATGCCTGTAATCCCAGCACTCGGGAGGCTGAGACAGGAGGATCATTGCTAGTTCAACACCATCCTGTGTTACAAAGTGGGCTCAAGGCCAGCCTGAACTGCATAGTGAGACCCTGTCTCAAATGACAAAAAGAAATAGTGCTGTAACCTGAGCTGGATCTTAAAATGTAGGACAAAAGAGAGGAGAATAAAATCAATTTGGCCTAGAGGGAGGGAAGTCTCTCAGAACACTGTTGAACTGTTCATCCTCTTGGCAGCACCTCAGATCCCTTGGGCCAACGCAGGTAAAGTCCAACAGCCACCATCACCCTCTTCCACTGAGCTTACCTGGCCTTTCAATGCTACACGTGGGTTCTTGCTGGGCCAAGTAACATACAATTCCCTTTCCATGTTCTTCTTGATGGAAGGCATGATTCCCACCCAAGAGGCGTGTAATATTCACAAGTCATCATCCTGTGTGAAAACTGGACAAGACAGGCCCTAATCCTAGAGCTCAAGGCTCCCTCACATTCTCAGGATGTGCTATTTGACCAGAGAAGACCCTGGAGACTTGGAACTAAACCACAGTGCCAATTCTTGCTCTCTTTCAGCCCAAAACTTTTTTTTTAAATCTACTGACCCAAAGCAGTGGTCCCCAGATTAGAAACCAGATCCAGCCACGATTAGAGGAGACGCCACTTGGAGAAAGCTGGCGCTAAGCTGATAAGCACAAAGTATTCTTGGAATTGTTGTGTTGTTTTAAAAGTGGTAATGTTTTCATTTCACATTTTTGTTGCCTCATGTCCATTTTAATTGGGGGTTGAATATTTCTTTGAATTTTCTTTTTCTTGCTTCATGGATGTGAAGTTTTCCTCTAGGAAAGCATTGCTTTCTCAATAACAAATTTCTTTTCTTTCTCCAGGAATGTTCCATGTAGCCTAGAGTCAGTCTCCCTTCTCCTGTCTGGCATATTTTGGTCCCAACATTTCCTTTCCCTAGATCTAGATATGTCCTTCTGATTGGCCTTTCTAGCTTTCAGGTACAGAAAGGGCAAGTGCAAAGTGTGGATGAACATGGAGATACCTTCAGTGGGAAACCAAGGAAAAGAGACTTTCATACAGCTATGTCCAGTGGAGGAAGAGATACAGATGAGAATTGCTACTCCCTATTCAATGTACTTTCTGGTAAACAGAGAAAACTCCTGGAAATAGATTCCCAGCTGAACAAAATGAGAAGTCACCACAAGCTATTCATTCTCAGCCCCCAGGTCTTGCATATAGTCCTGCAGTTGTGTATGTGAGCCCATCAACATCCTGCTCCACCTCCATCACTGAAATTCAGGATCTTCCTCCTTCAGGCTGGAGTTGAGTGGTTCTCATTTACACATTACTGTGAAATTTACATATCTCATTTACATATTTCAGTTAGTATTTGCATTTGAGAATTTAAATTGAAAGTTGTGCTTCCTTTCAGAAAAATTCCATCATGCTTTCTGAACAGTATTTTGGAGGGCAAAGCCCCTCCCTCAAACCCATAACGTTTTCTATCAAATAGTTGGCAGCTTCTTTTGCAGAGATGTGTAAGGAATATCAATCCAAAATAGGAAAGAACTTCAGAGCTAAGTAAGCACTGACAGAAGCTGTGCTTACAGTCCCTGAATGTATACTACAGGCTGTGGTGAGACCTCTGACACATCCTGAGATTGCATCTGGGGGATGCAAGAAACCTCTTGGCTCTGCCATACCTGGAAGCAAGAACAATATTTAGCATAAAACAGTCCAGAATATTTAGCCCAGTGGATGTTCTCAGAGGTAGTTATACTCCAGCTGGTTTCCAAGAAATAGACTACTAATGTTTCTTTTCTTTTTCAACTAGGAGCCATTCTCCCACACTAGATAGAAAGTACCTAACTGTTAATGTGAGCCTGAAAGACTACACTTCCCCAGATGTTATCCTTAATAACAGCGCAGCTGGATTTTGCTGTGGTCATTTCTCCCTGTGCAATTAGCTTCCAGGTATTGTGCATGAATGAGTTTGTACAGGTGCTAGAAAGAAGCATGTGTTACACTGTGTGCTTGGGTACCACACCCAGAAGCTTCAAACTCTCACTCACAAAAATAGAAGCAAAAACAAGTGAGAGTGAAGGAGAGAAAGAGATTTTGCCATATTTAATGGGTACTAGAGAGAGCTCAGAAACAACTTTTCCCCGGTGGAAAGGTACTTTTTCAACAGTTAGGTTTAAGAGGGAGCTATGAAGAGTTGGGAAAAGAAAAAGCATTTTCTGGTCAGAAGGTCTTGCGCTTATCATAGAACATAAAGCAGAAAGAAGTATTCATCTCAGAGCGTGCTACCGTGCAAAGGACTGGGTGTATCTAAGCTTTGAAAATAGAGGCAGGATAGCAAGGGTTAGAAACAGTTTCAGGTTGGACAATATAGATTTGAATCCTGGTTGTTCTACCCATCAGTCAGGTCAAGTTTTTAACTTCTCTAGCTCAAACTCTACTCACCCTTATTATGGGATGATAGTTGTTCCTACCTTAAGAGATTATTGTGAGAGCTTAAAGAAATAATGAATTTGAATTGCCAAACACAGTTCCTGAAAGGTATTTTGTGGTCCATAAATAGAGTGTTATTATTGTTTATTTATCACTGTAAAGCTTTATAAAGGATATACATCCCAAAATACCCATAAAGAACTAAGAAAGATGAGCAAGGGATCACCATTCTTCTTATATCCCTACCTCGGAAAAACTTTTCTCATGAGAAAGGGCATACCCAGGACAGGGTGAGTGGGGAAGAGGTATAAAGCAGCCAGGTCAGGTCAGCTTTTGTGGTCAGTGTGCCAGTAACTTTGAAAATCAGTGCGCACCTTCATGTGAGAGGCAGAGGGCAGGAAGGAAGGAAAGGACACAGATAGTGCTGCTCTTATATCAGCCTCCATCAGTCTTGATTCTTTCGAAGTCCAGTTCATCCATAGCAGGACTGGAGCTTGGTTAGGAGAGTGAGCCGTGATGGCAAGGCACCCAATGCTGAGTGAAGAGGGAAGAAGAGACAGTACCAGGCACTTGCAAGGGTGTCTATGAAGAGCTGGCAGTGAGTTCCCTGAGTTGATTGATGTGGCTGTCTTTCCAACTCATGCCCTTCTCCACCTGTGGGTGGACTGAAAAGTCACAGAATAATAAACAGATTTGTTTTTCCTGCTGCTGGTTAAACATCCAAACAGTCTTCCTGCATCAACAAAACCCGTAAGTGAACACAGCAGGAAACTTAAGCCTGAAGCTCTGCTATAACGGGTTTTTGCAGGAGAAATGTAATGGCCCAGAGGCATCCAAGATGGGAGAATCTCAGAGATCGATACCAACATCACTTTATTTCTAGGTGTTTCCTCAGATACTACAAGTGTGAACTTGGTGAAATTGATTTGGAAGCTACCTAAATCCACAATTGTTTAGATAAATGGAGTTTTTGTACACTGCTCCTTTTGAGTCATCCCTGTGTATTACATTCTGTCAACTTTATAATGGTCAGCCTTGACGTCTTGCTCCTTATTGCTCCTAACTCTCCCGAACACCTACCATAGGTCTCTGGGTGTAAATGCTACCCTTTGCGAAGTCACCTGTCAGAGAGCACCTCAATGAAATCTGCATTGCTCCACCTAGTACAATTCCCGGCACATGGTGGTGACTCCTCAACTACTCATCAAATGAATTCCTAAAGCACATTGTGTCTTGCACCTCAACTGAAAAGCACAGTGCAGAAAGTGGCTTGTACTAAGTTCGTACACCTCTCCTCTCATACTGGTTGTCCTGGCCAGTGTGGCTCTGGAACTTAGGACCATGAAGGGTAGTGAGAAGGTGAAGAAATAAAGACAAGATACAGCAAGCTGGGATCAAGTGGAGCCCTCTTTCTGGTGGGAGTAAAGGAACTGCTCAACTACTTTAGCATGTTTACTTATATATTTGGCAGGTTAGTGTCACATGACACCCCGTTGCCTAGCAACGTGCATGCATGACAACCTAAGGGCTTGGTGTCCTCTGGCCTGGAGAAGCTTGTTCACATGGCTTGCCTCGGATGCTCTTTGTTCTTGGGACTGGCCTTGCTCCAGCCCCAGCCCTGCACGTGGGATTGATCTCAGCTTCAGATGCTCCCTAGAACTGACAGATAAGATTAAAAGGTACTGACCATTTGTGAAACAGAGAAGTTGACTCAGTTGAAAATTGAACCCAAGGCCTTCACCTCATCAGCACCTTGCTCTGTTAACTCTGAGGTGCACACTGCTCCTGATTCACTAAACACCTGATGTCCCACCCTTACAACAGAACTCACATTAGTAACACAGGGGGTTTTCCACCTGTGAAGGCGATGTCTCAAAGTTCAGGAAGTTGAGTCTGATCCACAAGGCAGCTGTTGCACCCTTTGCAACTAACTATGCATGCCAATGTTTCTATCAATGATAATTAAAGCTTGGGGAAGTAACTCTTCAACATACCAACTTCAATTCCTTCGGGTTATACCCAGAAGAAGAAGTGCTGGATAATATTGTAGTTCTATCTAATTTTTGAGAGACCTCTATACTGTTTTCCAAACTGGTTGCACTGGTTTACATTCCCACCAACAGTATGCAAGGGATTCCTTTTCTTTACTGCCTTACCAGCACTTAACATGCATATTTTTAATAATAGTTATTCTAACAAACATGAGGTGATATTGTAGCTTTAACTCACATTTCCTTGATGATTTGAAATATTGAGAATTTTTCATATATCTTTTGGTCATTATATATCACTTCTTTGAAGAACTGTCTGTTCAGACTTTTGCCCATTTTTTAATCAAGTTATTTGTTTTCTTGCTTTTTTGAGTTGAATGCTTATGTATTTCAGATATTATCTCATCAGATATACTCTACTGTTTCTTTTATTTTACAGAAGCTTTTCAGTTTGATGCCATCCTATTTACTTATTTTTGCTCTCGTTGCCTATGCTTCTAAAGTACAGGCTAGGAAATCATTGCCCAAATCAGTGTTGTGGAGCTTCTGATAGTTTTATAAATCCAGACCTTATGTACAGTTTTTCTTTATTAATTTTGGGTTGAGTTTTGCATATGCCATGAGTTGTGAATACTATTGTTTTTTGAAGAAAGTATATTTTCTCCATTGCATGTTCTTGGCGCCTTTGTTGAAAATAAATTGACTGTAAATAGTTGGGCTTACTTATGAATTTCTATTCTGTTAGATTGAACAGTGTGTCTGTTTCTATATCAGTACCATGTTGATCACAATAGGTTTATAATATATTTTGAAATCAAGTAGTATGATGCTTCCATCTTTGTTCCATTTGCTCAACATTGCTTTGGCTAATGGAGTCTTCTCTGATTCTATGCAAATTGTAGGATGACTTTTCTATCTCTGTGAAAAATTACATTGAATTTGTAGATAGCTCTGAGTTTTATAGTAATATAAACTCTTCTAATTCACAAACATGGGGCGTCTTTCCATTTGCTTGTATCTTCATCAATTTCTTTCATCAGTGTGTGAAATCAGTATGTTGAAGAGAGAAGTATGCATTCCTAAGTTTGTTTCAGTACTATTCACAATAGCCAAGATAATAAAAACAACCTAAGTGTCCATCAACAGATGAGTAAGATGATGTGATGTATATCTACAATGGAATACTATTTGCCTTAAAAAGGAGATCTTGTCACTTATAGAAACATCCAAGAAACTGAATGGTCTCTTTGTGAGTGTATTTTCACAGCTGCCTCCAAACATTTATGGCAATTTCTTTCAAGGAAAACATATAGATGTGTTCTCATATATCTTATTCACTGAATAAGGCACCATGAGACTTCTAGCTCATTCTAAAAGCAAAATGATCAAGAAAAGCAAAGGTTTTGAATTAATTCAGGACATCAAGGCAGCCACAACAGCACAACTAAAGAGATTTATGAAAGAGAACTTTCAGTATTGCTTCAGAGAGTGGAAAGAACATCAGACAAGCACATTTGAAGTGAGGGGGAGCATGTTGAGGGGAGTTAAGGGTCCTGTATCTTTTACTGTAGCAATTTTTTTTAAATTAAACATTCATCACATTTTTTATCATATCTTATACATAAGGCATCTAAATAAAAGTCAAATCCATAGAAACAATAGTTAGAAAAGTGAATAACAGAGGCTGGGTAAGAGGGACCAATAGGGAAGGGGAAAATGTTGATCAAAAGGTACAAAGTTTTAGTTAGACTACACATTGAAGTTCTGTTTGTCTATTGCACTACACTGTGACCAATTAATAATATACTGTGTATCTCAAAATTTCAGAAATAGATTTGTAGTATTCTCATCACAGAAAAGATAAATTGGTGAAATGATATATTAATTAGCATGATTGAATACATATATATGCATACATAGATCAAAACATCACATAATATACCATAAATATATACCATTATATGTCAATTAAAAATAGAATAAAAGTTCAGAAAGAAAGAACTGAAAAAAGAAAAGAGAAAAACTCCCTGTCCTCATGGAGATATTCCAGAAAGACTGAGTCTCCAACTAAGTTTCAGAGCTGCAAAATACAATATAGGGTTTCTAAACAAAACAGATGAACCTAACACCAAAATTTCACTGTGGAGTCCCCAATTAAAGCTGCCCTTAAGATTGAAAACTGTTTTTCTGATTCTGTGTTGTAAAGTATTTTTGGTTTTCCAGGATGGTCAAACCCTTTTTACCTTAATTTGACTTTGATCTGTACTGCAATAAATACGCAGGGCCACTTCCCCTAGCAAGATATACTTTTGCTCTTTGTATTTAGAAAGTCCTCACACTTCCCTCTACTACATTCACTAATTCAAGACTCCTGCACTCACTGAGGCCTTCCCCAATTTCTATAGCTCTTGTAAAATTCCTTCTTGTTTGATTCCTTATAGTAAGTCTGGTCCTCTTGGCTATGCCACTTGACACAATGTCATTTTATCTTATCTTCTGTCCTATTATTTAATGAAATAACTGAATTTATCTAGGAAAGCTTGAATGTCCCTAGAAGTAACAAGTAACTCTTTGTGGGTTAGAATTGAAAGGATCTTTGGCCAGTAAAATAATGGTGCTTGAAATTTTACCACTAGAATTACAGAAAGAAGGTCAAAAGGACTGGACCAATCTCTTTCCCAGTGAAAGAATCTTCTTTCTACTATATGATATTCATTTAGTCTGCAAAAATTCTTCTTCTTACAGGAATTTCACCACCTTTGCTGCAATTCATTTTCATAAACTAACTCACTAAACTTCTATACAAAGTTTCTATGTAGAAAATAATTTTTCAGTGAACTCACAAAAGGAGAGTGAAATATTGGTAGCCAGAGGCTAGAAGTTGGGTGGCAACAGATAGGGAAAGGAGAGATGTTAACCAACAGGTATGCTGTTATTATAACTAGAGAGAACAAATATAGGATGGTGATCATAGTTAATAATAGTATACGTTTATATTATATACATATTTGTATATAGCATGTTATATATTTGGAAGCTAAAAGAGAAGATTTTAAATGTCCTCATCACAGAAAATGATAATTATTAAGTTGATAAATTCATTTGCCTAACTTGATCATTTTCCAATGTATACTTGTAATATCACATAGTACTCCATAAAGATATGCAATTATTATCAATTAATTAACAATTATTGTTAATTAAACTTGAAATAAATCCTCTGCTTTTTCCTTCAGTGGAGATAAAGTTAAATATGCATTTCTACTTGCCATTTATAAGTGATTCTTTATTTTTTTTTATGAGCAGGATATATTTATTGAGAGAAAGAAAGCTTCTGTCCAAGAGAGAGACAGAAGGGGTCTCAAGTGGGTTGCCACAATAAGTGATTCTTTATATTCCCAATATATGTTTTAAACCTACAATAATTAATAGATAACTAAAAAAAAAGTGGAACACTATGTTAGGAAAATGACTAGAGGACAATTTATAAAAG
>RJWT010000725.1:0-59179 GCA_004365215.1 Cuniculus paca | reverse complement strand
AAAATCAAACAAAATACAACAAACTAAAGCAGTAGAAACAAATCAAAACATAATAAAACAAAACAAACAAAGCAGAACAATGTAAGCAATATAGAATTTCAAGATATTAGCAAAACAGCATTGGCTACCATAATAGTTGTTATCTTCAGAATAGTTGCCTACACCTTCAGACCAGAACTCTGAATGAGGACAACTAAAAAGTCTAGATAATACATTTGAAAATTCAGGTTAAAGGCACCAGAAAGTCATGGAAGAAGTGAAGGCCAGGGCAAAGATCTAGGAGAAGGGGAAATCCCGTTGATGTGGTTCTAGAATTTAGTGTTGCCTCTCTTCTTGAGGCAATTATTAATCTTGACGATAGTAACTAAGAGTCTTAGGAGAGAAACTTAGCATTCAGACTACTCATCAAGTTGAGGGATAGAAATTGGACGTTAGGGCTTGAAAGGAAGAAGTTTTGTAATAAAATACTAAACTTTCAGTTAGAACTTTAGGAGAAAGGATGAACTTGAAATAGGTAAATTTGCAGTTACTCTTGTCCAACTTTTACTTATTTCACTTTGTGATTGGATCAGTATAATTTGAGGTGTTATAGGGGGATAATGCTTAGGGTCTCTGATGTCTTCTATAATTGTTATATACAGTGTGTAAGACTATGTAACAGTGTTTTAGGCATAGAAAAGACTTGACCAACAATGAAGCAAGTAAGCGATGAAAACTTATATTGAAAAATCAGTCCAGAGAATATTCAGATATTATAACTAAATAATTGCAATTCATATGGCTAAGCAATTAAAAATATCTCATGGAGAATTTTGAAAGTAAACTGAAAACTATTTAAAAAGTAATGGAAAACATGGAGCACCCTAATTCAACTGAAATAAGAATTAGATAGTGTGAATAGCAGTTTAGATATAGCTGATGAAAGAATTAGTGAACTAGAGGATGGGTGATAAGAGAATATCTAGATTTAAGCATGGAAAAGGATGAAAAATACAGAAACAGTTTAAGAAACAAAGTAAGACTGAAAGTCTAATATGTATACAATACTGGCAGGCACAGAAAAAGAGTAGAAGATATTATAGAAATAGCACTTAAAGATATAATGAGATAGTATTTTTCTAATTTTTAAAAAAGTTTCAAGCCATTGATTCATGGAGATTCACAAACCCCAGGCATGATAATACAGAGATTACACTTAGATTTAACTATTATGATAAAAGTATGGATAAAGAGAAAATCTTAAAGGCAAAGGGGAAAAAATTGACCATTTAACAAAAGCAATGGAAACCCAGTGCTAATCATTGCCTTTCTTTATGAAAGATAATCATTAATTTGAACATGAAATTTTATTATTTTCATAGCCTGGACCCACTAATAAATACAGCACTATTTCAGTACTTTCTCAAGCATTATTTTGTATTTAGCTCTATAAATGACACAATAGTGTACCTTTTAAAAAGTCCAACAATATATTTTTGGATATATCTATGTTGATACATATAAGTGTAGCTGATTCTTGGATATATTTTCTTATCACAAGTATAAGAGTTCCAGGACAGTTATACATGGATTTACTAAACTAAAAGCTATACGTTCTTACAATGATTTTTCAAAAAAGGTATGCACAACTTCAACTTTACCAGTTATATCCAATTTCTTACCAAAGTGAGTGTTGAAACAATTTTTCTCTACGAATATATTAAAGTCCTCATTTGTCAACATAGTAACACTTGGTATTTGTGAAGTTTGCATTTTTGGTTTACTGTGTGTAAAATAGCATCTTCTAGGAACTGCTGTCAAAGATGCTTGTAATCTAATTTATTTTTAAATATTGATATCCAGTGTTCTATCACTATTTATCATATATATGAAACTCAGATGTTTGACCTTCAAAAATATATATGTGTGTGTGTTCATGCATACATATATATATGCATGACTTTGTTTCTGTATTCCATTCTATTGTAAAGATTATTTATTTCATATGTGCCAATACCATCATGTCTCTATTACTATAGTTTTATAATAAGATTTATTATTGGGGAGGGGTTCTGAATCCTTCAATTTATATTCCAAAGTTGTCTTGAATACTCCTGACTTTGCCTCTTCCAACTGAGTTTTCCATTGGTCATGAAACCTATAGCTGTCTATCCTTTGATTTTCCATTTTTATAGACATGCTGATTCAAAGAAACCACTGTGTACCATAAATAAACCCACAGCGGCGTGAGTACATTAAACCCAGACCATATTTCTTGGGACATTAGAGGATGGTGAGGACTGGGGAGGCTTGCCCTGTCCAAGGGGCACACTCTCCTCAGTTCCCCCTAATTCTGCCACCTGGAAAGTATGCTAAGTACCAGAGGAAAAGTAGAATTTAAGAGAATCTGGAAAGCTGTAATTTTGTTTTCAATATGGAAATTTCCATTTACTAAATGTTAGTTCAATTTTTCAGAAACAGGTTATTGCTATTAGTTCAGACTTGCTTGCACTCACTATGTAGCTCAGGCTGACCTTGAACTCATGGAGTTCCTCCCATCTCAGACTCCAGAGTTCTGGGATTATATATGTTCACCAATAAGTCCTGCTCTAAAGCTGCCAGGAGCTTTAGAGCAGGGAATCCACAGTGATGAGCTGGACCCCTGCTCTCCCCTCCACTGAAACATCTAAATCTTGAAGACTTTTGCAACTACTCAGCTAATATACCAAGTGCCTACACTTTTTTTTTTTTAGACAAGGTCTCACTGTGTAGCTCAGGTTAGCCTCAAACTAATGACAATCCTCCTGTCTCAGCCTCCTGAGTGCTGGGATTGTAGGTTTGCACCACCATGTCCAGCTTAATTTTTACACATATGAAATATTGTGTAGACCAAAACAGAAAAATATCTTGGAGGGCCAATCTTAAGGACTTACTTGATATCAGATGTGAATAGTTTTCTGATCACATTAAGCAGGAAAAAGGGGATAGAAGGCTAGGTTTGAAGTGAAGAATCTTGGTGGTAAATATAAAACATTGAAGTGCCATGGTTGTAAGCTCATCAGTGCAACCAGGTTGTCCTTCCCCGAGCCCCAAAACCCCCAAACACTTACATGCCAGATATTTGGGTTCTGAGTACTCAAGACAGTTATCAGGGAATTTAGCACTGGACACTTTAGCAGGAGCCCTCCAGATGGCAGAAGCAATGCATTCTACCTTTATTCTCACCTGTATACCCCAACCTCACTTTGCCCTTCCCCCTCTGGTTTTCAAGCTGTGCTCTGACTTTTTGGAAGTAGGTTTTATAGTAATTATCTCATTTTCCTCCATATCCCTAGCACATTCAGCTTATAATATTTACATTTCTGCAACTGCATCTTAACAAAATATGACTAAAATTTTCTTCTCAAGGTTTTATGTAAGAGATATTTTCTATTAGGTGCAGTTTCAAATCTGTTATGCAAGGACCATCATAATTCTAGTCACCTGTTTTTGGAAAGAGTGATCTATTGCTTACAGATTTTGCTGTTTATTTCAGTATTTATCCTTTTGAAGAATAGATTCTTAGACCCAAGATACCTTCTATTTCAGGACTAAGACAATGCCTAATATCTAAAACATGGTCTTATGCTGGTTTTACTAAAAAGTCATGTGGGAAAACCAAGCTTCCTTGAACTTATGAACCAAGAAGAGGTGAGTATTAGGTAATGTCCACATTTATTTTCATCACAGAACATGATAGGACAAAGGTCAGGATTGTTCTTCTTTTTGCTTCTTAGGTGCTGAGAAGTGTGTATGCTACTTATAAGTTACATTTATTTATTAAAATGTATTATGCCATGAATTACATCATAGTAAGATGTAAAAATATACACAGGTTCCTCATACCCTTGTTGTTGCTATAAAATCCATCTTACTCCAGACAGATCTGTTCAAAAGGTAACATTATTCATGCACTTAAACAAATTCATGTCACTGATTCCCTATCTCACTTACTCAGTAAGCATTGTGACAGCTCCGAAGATATAATGATACCCATGACAGACACGATGCATGCTCTCCGAGATCTTACATTACATAGTGTGTATGGGGGACTGATAGTAAACATCCAAATAAATAAATACACTTAGATAAAAATACAATATTGAAAGAAAATTCAGCAAAAGACTGAGCAGAGGGTGTCTGTATGTACATAAGAATGGGATGATGAGGACCGTGTTGTCATAAACACTGCCTTGCCTATGCTGTAGTCATGTATTTTATCATTACATAAAAAGTGCCAGTGCATGTCTTCACGCATACTTGAGAACACAGTGAAACTGTTGAAGCCAGGTATCTCCCAGGCTTTTCAATGAAGTCACAGCAATTGGATCACTACTACTGGTACTAATACTATAACTACTAGTACTAACACTAGCAATGATAATGCTGACAATTGCGAAGCACTTGAAGAATGCTATCATATTTGTGTCACTAAAGTAACATGGAGACTTTGAAAATGTCACATCCTTTCTTCCTATCTTTTCAAAAGGGCTATTTTTCCTTTCATTTTCTTTTCAAAAGAGAAGCATGTTAAATCTTTTAGATCCTGGCGTGCCTTCGCCTTCTTAGACTGGATTCTTTTTCCAATTGATTATTCATTATTCATTTCATTTTCAGAAAATTTTTGCCTAACAGTTAAGTATGCAATTTAGTCCTGAGAACTGCTTTCTTCGGCAAAATAAATCATGTCCCCATTCTGGGCAAGACCTTGGAATTTTTCCAAGAAGAAAACAGTACTGAAAATACATGGACATAGTATAGAGTACAAATAAAGGATGGAAATTTAGTCTGAGATGCTTGGTTTTGAGTCCTGGTTCCACCATTTGCTAGGTGTGGGGCACCAGAAAAGCACCCTGAACTTTCTGAGGTTCTATTTGCTTATCTGTAAAATAGTAGCAACTATCTCATTGGATTTTACTGAGGTTTCAATGAGATACTGCATAAATTATCTGTTATGTATTGTCCAATATATGTTAGCTGCTGTTATTATCATTTCAGTGCATCTGAAGATCTTTTGGACCAATTATCTTTTCATGGTTAGTTTTTGGTCTGAATTGAATGGGAAACATTCTAGTTGTAAGGGTCTTTGTGTCTAAACTGTGAAGATACTGGCTTTTATTTAGAGTTCATTCTTTGCATGATTATTTCCTGCGTTGAGCAGTTAACTTTTCCTTCTATTGCTAGAGTAACTTTGATAAAAAAATAGAATTTAAAAATAGTGAAAATAGCTTGAAAAGGGATAAAGGATGATTATCTCATCTCCAAAAGAATTATTTGCTTTTAAAAATGTAATAATTCAGTAGGTCTCTGAGGCTACAGTTTGACCTCTGAGTTAATCTTTTAAAAGTGCACATCTTCAAAATTTAGGACCTTTGTCCCCCAAAAGAACTCCCAGGCAATTTTCTGTTGTTTTAAGTTGTGAAAGTCAGAAAGAATATTTTCATTCCCTTTAGATATGTATCTACCTCTTCTGGTGGATAGAAACAGCTGTTTAATGGCTGCCTAGCAACTTTGTTCAGTGGCTGAGGATAGGCTTTGCGATGGTTTCATCCAGCAGAACACCCAAAGGCAATTAGAAACACAGTGTAATTACACAAGTTGGAAATAGGTCAGGATTTGGGACAAACACCCAGATGCTTGGGAAAGTAGCTTTGGGATTTGAAAGACCCTGGGATGAGAAGTTATTTGACTTGGTGTGCCTAGGGGCTCTCTTTAGTTTGTTCTAAGTACTTATGCAGAAAGAGCAATTCTAAGCGTACTCCTTAGACATGAATTAGGCAGTGCTTGCAGTGCAGGTATCTAGATATTAGATATCTAATGTATTCAAATAAGTATGAGTTTGAACCTAAGAGTTAGACAGATTTGTGTTTGATTACAGCTCTTCTACTTCTTAGCTCCATGACCATGCAATAGTGTTCAACAACTCTAAGTGTCAGTGTTTCTGCTTCTACATTGGATACAACAGCATTAAACATGTAGAGGTTTAAGAATTAAATAGGATAATTAAATGAAGTGATTAGTTTAGTGCTAGACAACTGGAAAATCACTTAGCAGTGTGTGATAAAATGCCAAGCCTCACCCCTCAGGTGTTATTACATTGCCTAGTATGGCCCCTTTCCCCCTCTTAACTTTTCCTTTCAAAGAATTCATACTCATGGTTCAGTTACTGTGAGTCCAGAGAGATTTATTTTACAACAGGTTTTGGAAATGTATATATCATTTACAGGATTGTAGAGTAGGTCCATGCTAGAGTTCTCCAGTTTATGGATACCATCCATGGGCATATGTACTAGATATGTACTAGGGACTGAACTCTCTGTGCTAGACCATTGATAACTTGTGGCCTGCCAGCCAGAGTAGGCATGACTCCATAAAAGTTTTTGTTTTGGTACCAGAAATTGAATTCACGACCTTGCACTTGCCAGGCAGGTGCTGTGCCACTGATAGAAAAGGTTTTGTGAAACTTTCAAGCACAAAAGGACCTTGTGGGAAAAGAAAAGCCTGACTTCACTTTAGAGACTTAAGCTATTGAAATGATGTAAACATTTAAAGTCGTATTGCAAGCTAGAGCCCAAAGATAGAGTATTAATGGAACAGGCTCGGGGTCTTGGGCCAGAAAGCCTTATATCAAATCTTGAGTCTTCCACTTGGTCACTATGTGATCTCTATCCATGTGCAGGTTAATCTTGACTGCTAACTTGACTGAATAAAGAGGCTATTGGAGGGGTGACTGGATTCTGAAGTCACTAACCTAATTAATGGGGTAACCTATCAATGAGATCATAGCTGTGTGGGTTATTAGAAGGTGCATCCTAGTTGGAGGAGGTTGATCATGGGAGTGTCACCTTTAAGACTATATCTGGCCCCTGATTCCCTCTTCTTAGACTCCTTCCCTACTTCTGCATTCCAGATGCCTTGAGTTGAACAGCTTTCCTCTACCATGCCCTTCCATCATGATGTTTCTTCCTTGGAGTAGACAACCATGGACTACAACCTCTGAAACCATAAGCCAAACAAACTTTTTTCCTTCAAATTATGGATACTAGGTGTTTTCACCAATAGAAAGCTGACCAATACAGCCAGCTTCTTTGAATTAATTTTCAGTTTCCTCATCTATACGTGTAGATACCAATATCTACTATGTAATTTTGAATGTCACATGTAATGAATATGCTATTAAACCTGAGATTGATGTATTTTGTGCCTAGAGGTTACTATATCATTATATTATCATTATTTCAAATTAATTTTGCTCTTGCACTTGTAGCTCTAAAAATCACACAATTATCTTGCATAAAGTAAACTTTACATTGTGTAATACTATAAATATTTATTGAGAACCATTTCAGATTCTGTGATGACTAAAACATTGTTGTTGTCTTTAGGGAATTTATTCTTCAGTTGAAGAGACAGACACATAAACAATTCAAGACCAAATCTCTAAAGTGCTGAATAGAAGGCACACACGTCATGCTGTAAGGACAGGAGGAAATTAATTCTGCATCAGGGGAATCCAGCAAGTCTTTACAGATGAAATGTCTTGAAAGTAAGGTTCTGGTATGTGGGAATCCTTGGTGAGAGAATAGTGTGAACAAGGCATAAAGGCGGAACTCTTTGGAGCACAAACTGAAACTAATGGATGCTTCTGTTTGACTGGTTGTTACAGACTGTTGTGGTCATTATATAAGAGAACGAAAAAAGTTGAGTTAACACTTCATTCTGGAAGGCTTTCAATATGCAAAAATAATTTTTCAACAATAGTAAAGAAAGACTTCATTCACTTTTCCCTTTCTTCTTTTATTCAACAATATTTATTTACTGCTTTCTGCCAGAAATGATTTTGATGCTAAAGCATTGAATTGGATATAGCCAGTGAATTTCCAGCCAAGCAAAGGAGAAAGAACCATAAATAAGTGATTCCTTTAGGGTATGGAGTACCTTAATAACCAAAGAGGAAGGAAGGCATCTTGCAGAGTGACCTATCCCACCCTGGGTGAGTCAGAGAGAGCTTTTAGGGAAACGACTCTAAGCTGGAATCGGTGGAAATGGCTCCAGTTTAAAATATGGTAAAAGAAGTGGAGGGAGAATATTTTTTGTGGATAAACAGCATGTGAGACCAATCAGGAGGGTCTCCAGACTTGCAAGAAAGTTGAATATTGGTACAAAGCTGAGTGCAAGGTGTCAGAGATTGGAGGAGACCATACTAATAGAATCTTGTAGGTAACTCATCCTGGACTGTCCAGGTTTTATCTAAAACTATGAAAGAATTGAAGGTAGTGATTGCCTTGAGTGTAGGGTCAGGGTGTGCACAGGATCAAATTATATTTTAATTTTAGAAAGATAAATCTCGGTAGATTAAAATATGGGAATTGGAAGAGAAAGATCAACTTTGAGGCTATTGCAGTCATCTTGGGAAATGGGCCCTTGTTTACCTTCCCCCCAAATGCACCATAATGTAGGGGAAAGGAAGGGCAGTTTGGATTATTTCTGCATCCTGATGATGTGCACAATGAACTTGGTTAAAAAGGAAGGAGCACTGGATTTCTACCATGTTAGGCAGTGTTTCTAGTGACTGTTGGGAGGATACTCGATGAATCTGTGCTCTCTCAGTGGGAGGAGGAAAGGGTTCTATCTTCTGCCATGAAGATTCTGGAAATGTGGTCTTTGCATCTGATAGCAATGTTTACAGAATATCACTGTCTTGAAAAATTACCCTATATGTGGTTGGATTGCTTTCTCAAAGACCTCCATTTGCCTATGGAGGTGACAAATGAGAAGCAGTGCCCTTTCACTCTAATAAGACCTAAAGCCAGAAGCAGCTGCTACAGAGGGATTATAAGTAGGGCAGCTGATTTGACAGCAATTGGGTGCACTTGTGAACTTTTTCTTTTTCCCCTAGGAAATCAGAATGGCAAACAGCATGGTATTGGAGTGTGTGATGCAAAACTTCCTGACTTGGAGCTTGTCTTATACCCTTGTCAATTGAAGTGGTCCCACAAATTTATTCAAAAGGAGGGAAGCTGCTTTTCTTGGTCTTGCAGATGTGTAGCTTATCCTCTCTGTTTTTGTGCAAATATAATTTTTGCAAAAATACTTTAGTAAGGAAAGACTTCATTCACTTATCCCTTTCTTCTTTTATTCAACAATATTTATTTAGTGCTTTCTGCTGGAAACTATTTTGCTATTAAAGCACTGAGAATTGGATATAGCCAATGAATTTCCAGGCTAGCAAAGGAAAGAGACCCATATATTTGTTTGGTATTTATTTTTGATGCGATTGAAGAGAAAGAGATGGGGAAATGTGTATTATTGCTTGTATTTATGCTAAGACTGACTCAGATGTTAGAAGTATAGAGCTGAAATAGGGCATGAACTACATCGAACTTGAAAACTAATGAACAAGTAGTAAGTAACTTGATCCTAAAATATGTTTCATCATTGTATGAGGTTTTTTTTTTTTTTATTGCTGAGTAAAAAGTTACTATGCACTTAATGGCTTCAAACAGCATGGATTTATTTTCTGAAAGTGTCCATGGATCAGGAGTCTGGGCACTGGTTACCAGATCTTCAGCTCAGGGTCTCGTAAGGCTAAAATAAGTCTTAGACAACTGTGACCTCATCTGCAAGTTCAACTCAGGAAACTTCCACTTCCAGACTCCCTTATTTGTGTGAGCAGAATTTGTTTTCTTGCTTTTGTAGGACTAAGATAACTTCTTTCTTGATAATTTCCAAGTGGAGGCTGATCTCAGCCCCTGGAGGCCACCTGCCATACCTTGTCATGTGCTCCATGCCGCACTATGCAGTTTCTCCCTTTATGTCCGGCATTTCTTGGTCAATTTGAACTTTTCAAACTACTTTTAAGGGCTCACTTGATTAGGTCAAGCTCACCCAGGATAATCTCCTTTTTAATGAAGTCAAAGCTAACTGATTAGCAACCTTCATTCCTTCATTCCTGCAACATCTCTTCTGCCATGTAGTGTGCCATAATCATAGCAATGCCTTGTCATAGTCACATGCCCCATTCACACTTAAGGGGAGATGAATATGCAGGATGAGCCTATTGGGTCACAGGGCTCTTGTGGCCTGTTTTAGACTTTTGAGTGCCACAATTACCAACCAGGATTGTCCACAGGCAGGTCCCTTAAACTTATGGAGTATACTTCCTAATTTGCAAAGTAAGTGTGTTCTGGTTTTACCTATTCTTGTGCAAGTAGTGTCAAGTGACATAATATTTGTGGCTTACAAGTTAAATATAATGCATGTATGAAGAATTGTGCTCATTGAGAACAAGTAACCTTCTAGATGTGATTTTTTCCCCCTAATGTTCACCATTAAGAATAGTTTTTTTAAAATTATCACCTTTTTATTACTGGATATTTAGATGCTTGTAATGTTTTTTGTTACATCTACTGAGGGTGATAGTGTATAAATAATTTTAGGGTTTTTTTTTCACCCTTTTTTGAGATGAGATATTACTAAGCTACCTAGGCTGGCTTTGAATTTGCAGTCTTCTTGTCTGAACCTCTCAAATAGCTGGAATTGCAGATATACGACATTGCAACCTAGTTTAGGTTTATGTATGTTTAACAGAGATTAATTAGTTATACCACAGGAAGGGTGTTAATGGTGAATAGGTCTAAGTGTTCAAAATTTACCCTAAATAAGAGATAGGTGTAGATCTGTAGGTCCTGTGTTTACCCACCGATGAGACAGAATGGCTTTTCAGAGTGATTTGAGGCAATAAAAGGGGGTAGTTTAGAAAGATAGTTTTCAAAATCTACTTTTTAGTTCTTGCCTTAGCAGCATCTAATTTTAAAAAAATTAACATCTGTCTTATTATTGTATTACATTCTATTTTTAAATAGCAAAATTAGTTAATTAGTTCAGAGAATATCTAGAGACAACTGATCAAAGACTGGGACACGTTTTTAAATGTTCTGTTTCTTTTGTTTGTTTAAGAGGAAAATTGCTCCCTAATGTATAATGTAAATTGAGGGATAAAAATTATACTTTAATGAGAATGTACACAAAATGGATGCTCTAAGTTTTATATGAATACTTAGAAGCATAGTACCGATGACAGTGTGTAGTTCTTATATTTATTATTTCATTTTAACAAATGTCTATTGAAAGCCAACTACACAGGGCATTATTCTAAGTGCTAGAGTACATAAAAAAATCAAGCAAGTGAAAATCACTGACTAGTGGAGCTTACATTTCCTTAAGGAGGAACAATATAGGCAATGATAAAGCTTTTAGTTATTAGTGTTTTTTTTTTTTTTTGTACCAGGGATTGAAGCCTTTAGTGTTTTTGAAATGCCTAGACATACTGTCTTAAGCCTGTAGATAAGGAAGGGGAGCATTGCTACCCTCATTTTGTAATTATGAAATTGAGCATTGGATAGGCCACTGGACCCATCCAAAATCACATGGTGCATAATTGGGAGAGAGACCATGATGAACATACAGTACAGGAAGCAAAGTAGGCAGGCAGCTTTGGGTTACTTGAGAACAACTGACTAATATTCTGAAGCAATGAGTTACCAGCTGGTAAGGTCTTCTATGTGCTTTAATTCTTTGAAAGAGCTTTTATTGCTGGGTAGTATTCCATAGACAGGAGCACAAGGGAGAGAACATTGGGCTGAAATCTTTTGGAACTGCTCTATAAATGGAGGCTAGGAAAGCAAGAATCGTGCCTTTATATTTGTGTATGGAGCTTTATTTACAATGTACATTCCCAGTTACTTCTATTCATCTTCATGACCTGGTAAAATGCCAAACTGGATATTTTTTAATTTTAACATATAAGAAAAATTGAGTCTAAGAAGTTGAGTGAATTAGTCCAAATTGCATGGTAATCAGTGGCAGATAGAACATGGGATAATGGAGGTAGGTAAACTCATATTTTCTGTTTGTATTTTCTCTTTGAAAATTCATTGGACTTTTAGAATTTTAGTAATCACACTAATAAGGAAATAACTCTGGGAATTATGTATACACTATGTATTTGGTGGCCTAAAATTAGCAGTGGTCCCTTTTGCAGTTTTAGGCAAGACTTCAAATGAGGCAACTAATCGTATACCTCCCAGGCCTTTCGTATGGACTCATGGTAGTTTTTGGCCATCCATTTCTTTCAGATAGCCTTGCATACTGAAATTTATTTGGGTCATATCTTCTATTATCTGATCTAATAAACATAACAATGGAATAACGGTTACTAGAGAAAGTTAAGTTTTCATAGAATGGGATGCTGTTGATACAGTCTAGTCAGACTCATGGCAGAGTTGTGAAATGAAGAATATTTGTCTTGTATGTTTTCACTTGTCCTTTTTTTGGTAGGATTTTTGTTATCTTTCAAAAAATTAAATGAAACATATGTGATTACTGTCAAAAGTTTAGGGCACATTGATAAGAAAAGAATAAATTCATTTATAATCCCACCATCTCAAGGTAATTGCTGTTACTTTTTTTATGTGTAGTATTCCTATGCTTTTTGTTTTATACAACCATAGAGTCAGCTGTAGGCAAAGAAAATTCTTTTCCTCTAGCCATGTCACATTCTTCTGCTGGGAACCTATGAATTCAACTGGCAAAACTTACACTAGTTTGTTTTGATTTGTTTTATTCTGTTTTATCCTCTTTAAAATAAAATAAAAAAATTAAAATAAAAAATTATTTAAAAAAGAAGTGCTGATTACTCTGATTATTCCTCAATGTATACCTGTGTTGAAACATCATATTACAACCCATAAACATATGCAATTATTTGTCAATTAAAAATAAAATTTAAAAACTGAAAAAATATTTCATGCTTTAGTGTAAAGCCATAGTAACAGAATCAACTTGGTACTGGCTCAAAAACAGAAATCTAGAGCCATGGAATAGAATGTAAGACACAAGAGCCGAGCCTCTCCCTGTGACTCAGCATCAGCAAGGACTCTGGGGAGGGAGAACTAGACGGGTCCCGCTGGAAACAGTGCCCCCCACCAAGCAACCAGCAGATCCAAACACAGGCTCTGATGGTAGTTATTATGGTGAAATGTAGTTGAAAGCCTGTGGTGCTTTGGTGTTTCAATGACCTTGCAGGTCTAGGGCCAGTGGTCTGATCATCTATTCAGAAGATAGTGGTATGCAGCATGGCATCTAGGAGGGGTCTCCTTCTGGGTGTGGTAGTCACTGTTGATTCCCTATAGTCTTGCTCTGAAGCCTTACATTGTTTATTGTTTTGTTGGGTTTGGTATTATTCTTTTTTGCTTTGTTTGATTATGTTATACCCAGTGACAATAGTGGCTATTTCAATGATAGTAAGATATATATGGTAGCCATTTTGAATTTATTGTTGTCTTGTTTTGAAGTCTTTTATTGTATCCATTGTTTTGTTTTTACTGTTTCTACTCTATTCTGTTCTGTTTGATTTTTACTGTGTCTGAAAATATCTGCAGCTATTTTGAAACAACAAAAGGCATTATGGTAGCTATTGTTGATTTTGTAATGCTGTGAAGTCCTGTATCACTTACTCTGGTTTGTTCTGAATGGTTTTATTTTGTTTTATTTTCCTTTGTTGTACCCTCTTTAAAATTAAAAAAAAAGAGAATATGAGACACAGACAAAAAACCCAAGCACACACACATGCACAAAAAGACAGATTTTTCAGGAGAAAAACAAGCAGAAGTTTACTAACATATGCATTGTGCTTACATAAGGAGTGATCAAAATATACAAATTATAAGGCCACACTGCTATTAATCCCCCTTGAACTACTTCTTTGCTCTGAATGAGGTGTGATAAAAAATTTTGTGGATACAGTTCTGAGTGCTAGCCAATGGAAAAGCAGCTCATAAAAATATGATTGTGTGTCTTCATCCAGTTTATTCACTGGCTCTGGCACTGTAGAACTGCTGGTTCTTCCCCAAAGTTAAAATACCCATGCAAAGTAAATGTTTTGAATCCATTCAAGACATTCAGGCAGCCACAAAAAGACACAAAAAGGACTTCTAGAACTCCTTCAGAAAGTGGCAAGAGTGATAGGATAAGTGTGACTGAAGAAGAGGGTGTTTCGAGGGGAATTAATGGCAACATGTCTTTTACTGTAATAATTTTTAAAAATTTAGACATTTGCTTTTTTTTTTATCATTCTACATACTTGGGAGTGCACAGAGATGAGTAACTCAAGAGTACTTAGAACTTGGGCTTATCTACCCCATTAGGCTAAACGGAGGCAAGGGGCTTAGAGCTTCTGGATGGGGAAAGCTAGTGATAGAAGGGGGACCAGAAACAGTACAGTGAATAGGGTTGTTTAGTCATTTCTTACACACTTAAATCAGTACCTTCTGGATTGTTAAGAACTGTTGAGTCTTCTTCCTGGTGCTGACTCTACTAAAAAGACATTTCCTTTACAATAGGAAAACTTGTGCCCTGATTGTGGAGCTTTTCTTGGGTCTTCTCACTCTGAGTGGATTTTAGTTTAAAATAATCCATGTACCAAGGACACATATTTTAAGGTGGTTTATTCTCATAACCATTTATATACTATAAAGAAATTTTGTAACTTGATTTTGCACTGATCACATACTATGTACATTATCTCAAGATGATATATGTTAATATTAAACCTGAAGGAAAAAATGTTCATAATCCTGGAGTATAAGAAGAAAAAAGATAAAAGAACTTAACCCTGTCTTTGGCTTTGAAGAAAATTTTCTTTATAGAATTTTTAAAAATTAACTATACCTCTATTGATGTATCATTCTACTATTAAAAGGATACTACATTACCTAATAGTAAGATGACTTAAGGCACAGATGATTTCTAAAAGGTTACATGTATAAAAAGACCTAATGAGCTGGGGTGTGGTGGCACACACCTATAATACTAGCACTCTGAGAGACTAAGGCAGGGGTATTTGCATGTTCGAATCCAGCCTGAGTAATTTAGTGACTTAGCAAGACCCTGTCTAAAAAAAGAAACAAAACAGAGCTAATTTCTCTCAGTGTTTGAGGTTGTGGGCCAGGTAAAATGTGGACTAGTGACAGAGAAAGTAGATTTCTCACTTCTGGAATCCATGAATTCAAAATTCTGTAGCCAGGATATGCCCTTCCTAGTGGTCTTTCTGTCAGGCTTCCATCAAGTCAGCCAGAGAAGCTCCTGGAGCCAGTGTTCATCCAAGCTCTGACAAGGCAGGGCCCAGAGTGGATATAAGCTGCAGGAGCCTTGGTTCTCATAGGATAGGCAGGAAGCAAAGCTCTTTCCACTCTTAACAGTTCTTAGGGTAGATTCCCATGACTATAATTTAGTCTCATGGACTGCGTACATAGACTGAAAAGATACAAAACACTGGTGTGCGTGCATCCCCTAGTCTCTTTGATGTCTCCTAGCACTCTGACTTCCCTCTTCTTTTGTGTGGCAGCCTTTTGCTGGAAGTCTCTTTCTCCTAATCTTTCCATGAGGTTTTGCAAAAGATCAATGGGTTTTCCATCCTAGATTTTTCTGCAATCTTGACAAAGTGGTTTTCATCCTTCATTCAATAGTAGAATGTTGAGGGCCTACTGTGCTTGACATCAGATACATGGAGAGAACAAGTAGACACAACCAGAAACACAAGGCCACTTGGATGTGTATTGATTCAAAGACACAGAAAACTGGATTTACTACTAGGGTCCTGGAGTGGTGCGCTGTCTTTCCAGAAATTCCTTGCAGGTTATTGTCCTGAACAAAGAATTGGATAAGACAAGGTTGCAAAAGGTAGAGAGGTTTTAGACTTCTTGAAGGCAGGAAAAGAAGTACGCTTTGCTGAGTAATAGCAGGCCACTGAGAAAGAAAGTACATGCTGACTACTTGTCCTTTTATGTACCAACTTGAAACAAATTAGTTTTTGGAATAGACAAGTTATGCCTGAAGACACAAAATCTGAAAGGCACAAAAGTGAAGCTAAAAAAGGAGTCCCCCCCCCACTCTTTTTTCCACTTGACTTTCTGAAGGCAACCAATGCTGTTTCTTCCTAATTTGGAATGATCTTTATTGCTACTTTGTCCTCCTTTTGCCCACTGATTACTCATGGAAGCTAATTGTCTTTAGAGAGGACAATTCCTTCCTCCATCCATCCACCTATTCATCCATCCATTCATCCATCTATCTATCCATCCACCCACCCCCCCCCCCACCTATCTGTCTATCCTGTAAAAATTTTGAGTACCTTCTTGACATCTAGCCATTCATTAGCATCTGGAGATGCTAAGATTAAAAGTCATCATTCTTGGCCTCAAAGAGCAGTCGTTTTTCAGAAACGTCTTGAATTTTTCATTTTCCTAAAGTTTAAATGGTTTGTCTTCCTCTTAATTAAGGCTCTGCTCTTTGCTGGCTAATCTGATAAAATAATTCATATTAAGATTTTAATGGATGATAATACATTATACTTTCTAGATAATGCTTACAGCGAATAAGGCTTTTCAATTAAAGGGTTTATTTAATGTAAGAATTTGGAAAAACTTTTTAAATAGCCATTTTTTAAAAAGATGGAGCAAGATGGCCTTATATCCTTCTTAAGAAAGCAGCAGAGAAATAATTGACTTCTCTATGCCTCAATTTCCTCATATGCAAAATAAAGATGATAATAATACATATAGCAATAAGTGTCTGAGTTTTTATGAGGATCAAATTTACATATTTTCTAACAAGAACTTAGCAAAGTGCCTAGCATCATTTAAGCTTGCCTAAATATTATTATTTTTATCATCATCATTATTGTTTTCCCATAGTTGTTTTTCAGACCTTCCTATTACAGTCCTGCCTGTTAAGCCTCTTTACCTCCACATAAAAGCAGACACACTCTTCACATCAATGATAAATACACCAGGGAAGGTTAGAACCCAGCATTCTTTTTCTGTTATTAAGTAATAACCATAAAGATTGCCAAAATGTCAAGATGTCTCCTGTAAAGAAAAAAAGTCTTGGGTGAATTCGCTCTGGGGCTGGAAGACACATGTAGATGTGCATGCCAGACTCTGCACGGCTCTCTCTTCATAATGTTGTTCTTTTCTTGCTAGATCACTTACTGGCACTGTTTCAAGGACCCCTGGGACTCAATCACAGCTCTTCTCCTCGAGCCCCCAAGTCCAGGGAGCAGGTGTTAGGAGCTGTTGTTGAGCTCCCACTGTCTGCGTGAGCAGCCGTATGGAGCTAAGGCCATCAAGGCCCAGCTGACTAAGAAGTTCCGGTAGATTAGACTTGAGAGCGCTAATTTTCACTCTTAGACTGGGAATAAATTCCAGCCACCACACGCAAGCAAATTTCCAAGCTACCTTTTTTCTGTACTCCCACTCCTTCCTTTCTTCCTGTTTTTTAGTGATACTGATCGTACTGAGGATTGAACTCAGGACTTTCACACTGATCCACATCCCCAGATTTAAAATTTGTGGTTTATTTTTATTTTGAGGCAGTCTCACTAAGTTGCTCAGGCTGGGTCTAAACTTGTAATCCCTCTGCTTCAGCTTCCACGAGTAATGGGCTTACAGGCACAAACTACCAGGCCTAGGTTCTGATTTTATTTTTCACTTTCTGTATTTGTTACAAGCTGTGCTGAGCTAAAAGGATCCTTTATGTTATTTTCTCTGAAGGAAGTTCACTCAGGCAACTATATTATACATGGACTGAGGTGGAGGATTATACTACTTTAAAAATCATTTTAATTGAGAGACCAGATTATGACTTAAATCATGATCCTCTTGTCTTCAGTTTCATTTTCTACCCATAAAATGTTCAGATAATAGCCAAGATCGTAGTTCTTCCTGAAAGAACAGGAGATGGCCGTGATAAAGGAGTTATTCCTCCAAGTTCAAGTGATCATTCAAAATCTCATTAAACATACATTTCTCAAACTCCTTCAAATTTCTTGAAGGAGAATATTTAATAAAGAAAACACATTTCTTCATGGTTGGAATTTGTGAAAGAATTGGGAGTTGAGGGTGGTGATGAAAGGATGCGTATTTTAGAGAATCTCTGAAAATTGCTTAATTGCCATAGAGAGAATTTTTTTTTAGTAATTAGATAATTTGGGGTAAAAAGAATGTGTAAATAGTTCCTCTATCATATGTGTAAAATATTCCCAAAAATTCTTCAAGATATTGCCTCTTTCACATCAGGGACTGAAAGGATTTTCTTTTATTGGATTATGAGTGTATAGCGTGGAATAAATCATAAATGTTGGATCATGGGACTTTTTTTCATCATTTCTTCATCTGGGACCAACTTATATTTAGTTAGTCACTTAACAGGAGGCACAAAGGCCTTGAGGTGACACTTATAAGGTACCACAGCCCAGCTTAGAGGAGAAAGCAGAGGACACTGTGACGGGAGTAGTCAGTATTACAAAATGAAGTCAAAGAGGTAACCTGCAGCCACAGTTGTACAGGATTCGGATTTCATTGTGTGAGAGATGAGAGGACTCTGCTGGCTGTGGACATGTCGTGGTTGCAATATTTTACATTTCTGCCAGCAATGCGTGAGGGCTCTGATTTTCCCATAGTCTTGTGAACACCTGTTGTTGTTATAGCTATCCTAGTCAGTGTGATGGGTTCATTTTGGTTTTCATTTTCCCTGCAACTTATGACTACCATCTTGAAAAACTTTTCGTGAGCTTATTGATCATCTGTATACCTATTTTGAAGAAATGTCTATTCAGGTACTTAGCTCAACTTTTAAATTAGTTTAACCATCTTTCTGCTGAGTTGTTAAAATTGTCCATATATGTGGATACAATTCCCTTGTCAGATATATCGTATCACTATCATTCTTGGAAGTTTGTTAACTCTAGTTTGACAATTATTTCCTAAATTCTTTCAAGATATTATTTAAATGTCTTCTGGCTTTCCCTGTTGCATTTGAGAAGTCACAAGTCTGTGTAAATACCTTGTAAGTTATTTATTTTCCTTTCACTGATTTTTAAGATTAATTTTTTGAACACTTTTAGATTCATAGCAAAATTGAGAGGTGTGGAGATTTTCCATATATGCTTAATCCTCACACATGAATAGCCTCACTGTTGTCACTTTCTCATTGTTGGGACGGAATATTCTTTCTACCCATAATTTAAAGGGCTCATGTTTCAACAGTTTTAATCCATGCTCAACAGGTGTAAACACAGAAATGGCATAGTAATACAGCCTGGACAGAGGAAAGCTGGTCCCATGGTGGCCTGCAAGCAGAAAGAGAAGGGAAGAGCCAGAAAGGGAGATAAACCGTCCCAGATCACAGCCCCATGAACCTGCCTCTTCTGATCCTACCCAACCTTCTAACGGTTAGCTATACCCTCAACTCCTGTGATTCAGTCACCTTCCAAAAGTCCTCCCTATGAGAACATGAGGCCTTGAGAGGCATTCTTCATCTAAACCATAACATTCTTCCCTGGAATTCAAAAGACTGCCTCTCCTTATGTAAAATGCATTTAGCTAATCTCTAAGAGTTGCCAAAATACCCACAGTTTCAACAGTGCAGAAAAGTCGAAGCTCAAAGTCTCCTATGACACTCAAAGGCAACTCTTAGCTGTGAATCTTTGTAAAAATAAAAAAAGAGAGTTAGACATTCCAATGGCACCAAGTAAATGTTCCCATTCCAAGGGGGAGAAATAGGAAGATAAAATGAATGGGACCAAATCAGTATGAAAACTCAGTGGGGCAAACCTTAAATCCATAGCTCCATGTCCAATACCTGGGGCAAAACATGAATACCAAACAGCTTGAATGGTCTTACCCTTACGACACTGCCAGTTTCAGCCTGCATGGTTTCTCTCTTAGAGTTGTTTTGCATGCTATGCTTGCGTTTCCTGTCTTGTCCAACTTCCTGGGGCCTCCTCTGCACTTTTGGCTTCACTCTAACAGCCTCATGTACTGTACTCTCAGAGATGTACTGCTTGGCCTTCCAGGCATCTTCTGAAATCTGGGTGAAAGTCTTCCTGATTCCATATTCTTTCATTCTGCATACTTGTAAAACCAATGCCTTGTGAATGATGCCAAGATCTGCCTACCCCTCAATAGCAGGGCCCCTTTGTATGATGGCTGCTGAGACTCTGAGTGAACCAAATCCTAGGGAACCAATTTCCTGAGTTGCTTTTCTCAAGAGGGATACTCTGTAACTCCCTTCTCGAAGAGTCTTCCACTTTTGCACCTCTGAGCTTGTTAAGAGTACAGTCTTGCTAATTCCTCAGATGCCCTCAAGGCATCTTTTGTATTGTCTTGATATAAAATACTTGGTTTCTTTTTAATGCTAATCTTTTGAGTAACTAGGTCTTCTTAGCTGAATTTTATAGGTATCAACTGTACAGGTGCTTTACGGAGAAATGGAAAACTTTAAGGCGAGCCTTCTGCTCCTAATTTTGAGTATAAACCTGGTTGAAAGCTGCCAGTAATGCTCATGCCACACGCTGAATGTTGGGCTGCCTTGAAATTTCCTCCACCAGATTAATTAGTCCACCACCCTTAATCTTGGTTTTCTGCAAAGCCTTAGGACATGAACAAAATGTACACAAATTTTTCAGCCAGAGGATGACACACATGGTTTTGAGTTCAAATGCCAACAAAGTTCTCATTCTTAGTTGAAATATCCTGAGCTTGCCTTTTATCATCTGTGTTTCTATCTACATTCTGTTCTAAGCTCCAAATAGAATCTTCCATTAAGCTCTGTTTACAGCATTCTAGGGCTCCTCCAGCTTGCATCTTCACACTTTGCCAAAACCCTCCTGTGAACCAGTTCCAAAGGCTTCTAAATCACATGGTCAGATAGTCACAGCAATGTCTCCAGGTCTCTAGTACTGAAAGCTGTCCTAGTTATTTTCCTTATCACTAAGACACAATATCTGACACTCATGACTTCAAATAGGAGACCTTTTTTGGCCCATGGGGTTTAAAGGTTTTAGTCCGTAGTTGACTGGCTCCAAGGCAGGAAGGCAATGTGGAAGGGCCTAATAGAGGAAAGCTGCTCATGTCATGGTGGTCAAGAAGCAGAAAGAAAATGAAGGAGCCCAGGTTGGAGATATACCCCCCTAAGTCATACCTCCAGTGACTTAGCTCCGTCTGGGCCCTACTTTCTAACAGCATACTTAGACACTAAACTCATGGGTGAGTGAATCATCTGGTAAGTTCAATGATCCCATGATCCAAACACCTTTGCAAAGTTTCATCATGAGCCCATGGAGGTCTTTGGGGGAAATTCTCTATCAAAACCACAATACTCTCTTATTGCAAGAATGGAACATTTCTTAAAATTGATGAGCTAGGAGACCAGGCATGTGGGTGCACACATACCTGTGGAGTGCGGAGTAATCAGGGAGACCAGCAACATGGAAGTGACTGAAGCAGCAGAGAGGAGTCAGCATCTAGGCTCTGATAGAGAGAACCCTATCAACAGAAGACCAGTCCCAGCCCCCACACCCAGAGACCAAGATCAGCTCCATGCCTAGCACATCTCTGGTTTCTAACATGGGCATTATCACAGAACTATACGAAAGGTATTTTACTACTTTTATTCTCCCTCGTTTATATGATTGGCTATCCCTTTTCTGTCTGGTTGGATGTTGTCTTGTTTTGTTTTGTACTTTGTGGTAATTTTTGTTTTGGGACTTTTTTTCCCTCTCTTTTTCTTTGGTCTCCTTTTTTCCCCCTTTTGTTTTTCACTCTCCTTCTCTTTCTTCTTTTAGTTTTTCATTGTTTAGGTTTCTTACCTTTCTTTTTTGTTTTCTTCTATTGCTTTTCTTTCTCTCTTTCCTTGATTACTTCTTGAATTTAAACTTTCAAGTGAGTAAACATTGCCCCTGCCCTTGCTGATTACTCCTTCACATTCTATTTCATTCTTTCCCTCTTGTGTCCTCCAGTTTCCCAAAACTCGGGTGACCATCCTTTGACCTCCAGCTTTGATTCTACTATATTTTACCTTATTCATCACGTTAACCTGTTCCCTACCCATCTTAACCCCTCTGCCCTCCACAGAAATGTAAAATGACTCCACTAAGGGGAGAATCACTTCATATAAACACATGGTATATGTTAGATTTTGTTATATAATTTTAGAGTTTGCTCCTGTGGTCAGGGGTAGCAGGTTTGTCAGTAAACTGTACTTGAAAATATTGTTATTACTAACTGTACTACTTTAGCCAGAATGTCATACATGTTATAATCAGTTTTTCTTCCCTGTATGATAACACTGTGATTGTATGAGGCCATAATCATCACCACAGCCTAGTACCAAAGGATTGGATACTGAACCAAATAGTAACTTTGCATGCTTAACAAACTAGGAAGGTGGGTTCTAGGGATAGCTATAAAGAACCACCTACATCTAGAGGACATCCTAGAGAAGCCTTAATACTAGTGATAAAGCTGTGTATCATAAGAAATCAGCAAACATCAGCATGGAAAACAAAACAAAATAAAATAAAATAAAATAAAATAAAATAAAATAAAATAAAAAAGAGAAAATAAAAAGTGACAAGATGCAACAATAAAATGCAACTCCAGACTCCTGCCCCATCCAGAAATTGTTTAATTGTTTTGTCATAGATGGCTCTTATAAAGTTGGGGTAAAGACCTTCTATTCCAATTTTCTGTAGAGTTTTTTTTTTTTTTTTTTTAGATCATGAATGGGCGTCAGATTTTGTCAAATGCTTTTGTGCATTGCCACCAATGCTGGAACTCTAAGAAAATTGAAAGAGTGGCAATACTTCAAAAATCATTCCTGGAAACAAGTATTACCCTGATTTCAGAATCAGAGAACTCAACCAAAAAGGAAAACTATAGGTCAATCTCCCTAATGAATGTGGAAGTAAAAATCCTTAGTAAGATACCAGCAAACATAATGCAACAAATCATCAAGAAGATTATATACCATGACCAAGTAGGATTCATCCCAGGTATGCAGGGATAGTTCAACATATGCAAATCAATAAATGTAATATGCCATATTAATTATACTCATTTTAAATGGTCTTTTACTGATTTTTAGGATTTCTTTATGTGGTATTGATATGATTCCTTTGCTAATGAAACATGTTGAAAATATCTTTTCATACTTTGTTTGCATTTTGGATTTTAGGATAATAAAGTTTTAAATTTGTATGTTTTACAATTTCTAGTAGTTTCTTTAAGGTGAAAGAAATCCTTTAATAATCTATAAGAAGATATTTTCATGTATTACATTGTTTCATCTTAAAAATACAACATTTTGCTTTTTATCCTTAGGTCTATACCTACCTGGAATTATATGAGGTAGGAATGAAGTTACAACTTTTTATTTTCACATGAATATGCAATTGTCTTAATAATACTAACAAGTCTTGTTTTTTCACTGGTTTTCAGTACCATTTTTGGAACAAATTATGAGAATTTGTTTCTGTGTGATCTGGTCCCCTGTCTATGCTTGTATCCACATTACACTGTCTTAGTATTCAAAGCTTTGTCTTGATCTCTTACAGAATACATGCTATCCTATTTTACTATTTTAAAAATATGATTTGGCAATTTTTGTTAGTTTAGATATAGTTGATAGAAGAATCAAAATAAATAAATGGCTTATACCACAACACAGAAAGAACAAAAGAAAACTATGGAGAAGAGAGTCAAAGAACAATGGGATGTAAAATATGTTTAATTACAATTCCAAAGGAAAGAAGAAGAAAATGAACAGGAAAAAATCTTTGAAAAGATATAATGGTGATGCTTCCAAATTTACTAATGTTGGGCTAGGGAATTGGGACTAATCATTTTACTGAAAGCAATTTTGAAATTCAATAAAATATTTTAAAATAATACTTTATGAAAACATTCTAATTTTTTACTTCAACAATTATCTTTTCATTCCGCAATATTTCTGATGCTTGTTTTTTTTTTTTTTTTTTTTTTTGGTGTTTTTGAGATAGGGTCTCGCTATACAGTTGAGGCTGACCTTGAGTTCACTTTTTGGCCCAGCCTAGTCTTGAATTCACAATGATTCTTCTTCCTCAGCCTTCCAAGTGCTGGGATTGCAGGCATGCACCACCTTGCCTGGCTTGTATTTTGCTAGGTGCTTGTATTTTGATACCTCATTTTTACTTTAAACAATTCTATCTTACTTTTCTCTCATTGCTAAGACAAAATGCCTGATGCCCAAAATTAAGGAAGGAAACGTTTATTAGCTCACTGTTTGTGGAGGTTTAAGTCCATACTCGACTGACTCCAAGCCAGAGTGGCACATGGCAAAGGGCAACAGTTCATGGTGGCCAGAAGAGAGCAAAAACAACAAGAGCAAAAAGGGAGGAGCATGAAAGAAGACTTTTCTGTTCCTTATATTGTATGTAGGCCGCACCAACCCTAGGGTGGGCATTCACACCCATAATGCCCGCATTGGACAATGAATTAATCACAGATTCTAGAAGGCTGCCCCCAAGACTCCATGAAACTTTGGGGGATATCCAGACACAAACCATAATATTCTTCCCCTGGTCCCCCAAAGACACATGCACATCCTTTATGCAAAAGGTATTTAGTCCATCTCTAAGAGTTACCAAAATTCTAACAGTTTCAGCATTGCTGAAAAGTCCAAGTCCCAAGTCTCCTTTGTGTTGTAAGGCAAACTCTTAGCTGCAAGCCCCTATACAGATGAAAAGAAACTTAAACACTTCCAACATTCAGTGGCACAAGATAAACATTACCATTTCAAAGGGTACACACAGGAATACAAAGGAATGGAACCAAAACAAATCCAAAACTCAGCAGGGCAAACATTAAATCCTGTAGTTCTATGTGGAACATTTGAAGCAATCTGTGGTAATTTGTGAGCTCCAAAAGGCTTGCATAACTCCATCCTTATGGCACATCTGGTGGTGTTAGCTCCCATGGCTTTTCTGTTAGGCCTGCTCTGCTCAATCCTTGGAGCTTTCCTTAGGTGATCCACTTTCCTGAATTTTCTAAACTTCTGGGGTCTCCTCTGTACTTTTGGCTTCACTCTCACAGCTTTACATGTTGCCCTCTCAGGGGCACACTGTCTGGCCTTTGAAGCCTTCTTCTGAAATCTATTGGAAGCCTTTTTAACCTCAGAACTTTTGCATTCTGCATGCACCAAAAACCAGCACCACTTGAACGATGCTAAGATCTGTTTCCAGCAGGAGCTGTAGCTAGGCTGTCCTCTCTCTTGACTGTGGGAGTTTAGTGCCTGGATTGCTGGGCACTCTGAACCTGATTCTGAGGAACAAATTCTGTGTATTGCTGTCATTCTGGAACATTCTAGTGCAGCCACCACCATTTTGGAACCTCATGCAGCCTCTGCCACCATTCTGGAACATAGCATGGGTTCCACCATTCTGGAATATGGTGCTCTGAAGCTTTCTCCTCAAAGCAAAGTCTTTCACTTTTGCAGTTTTGAGGCTGCAAGAGGTAGAGACTTGCTGCTTCTAATGCTGCCCTCAGGCCATCTTTTGTATTCTCCCATTTCTTCTCAGCAATAGAGACCACCTTAGCTCTGTCTTTGCAGTCTGCAACTTTACTGGAGCTTCATTTCTGCCAAAACTCACATTTTAAATCATTCTGCTGGTCTCTGTGTTCTGAATTCACAACATAAATCTGTCTAAAAGCCCCCAATAGCAGTCATTCAACCACTTCAACATTTGAATGCCTTGAAACTTTTTTTGGCCAGATTAATTAGTCCACTGCCCTTGGTTTTTTTTTTTTTAGTTCACTGCCCAGGAGCAAAATACAGACAAATGGTTTGCCAAGTCATAATACACATTATCTGGAGTCCAACAACCAATGCAGTCCTTCTTTCCAGCAGAAAGCTCCCCAGCCTGGTCTTCACCAGCAGGATTTCTATCAGCCCTCTGGTCTTTTGAACTCTGACCAGAATCTCTCATAAAGAACAATCTAAGGCATTTTACCACTACTCATTCAGGCAACATCTCTGAACCTTTCCAAACTCTTCCCACAAGCCATACTCAAAGGCTCTTGCACCACATGGTCAGGTATAGTCACAGCAATGACCCCACTCTAGATACCAAATTCTGTCTAAGCTACTCTTCTCTTGTTGTTGAGACAAAATAAATAACACCAAAAATTAAGGAAGGAAATGTTTATTTAGCTCACAGCTTGTGGAAGTTTTAGTCCATACTTGACTAAAGTATGGACTAAAGGTGGAGTGGCACATGGCAGGGGACAACAGTTCAGGTGGGTGGAAGACCTCAAAAGCAACAAGAGCAAAAAGGGAGGAGCACATCAGAAGATGCTTTCTGTCCCTATATTGTATGAGGGCCACACCTACCCTGGGGTGGGTGTAGCATTCACACCCATAGTCCCAGCATAGGACCATGAATTAGTCACAAATTCTAGAAGCCTGCCCCATGACTGCATGATGCTTTGGGGGACATCCAGGCACAAACCATAACAACTTCATACATAATTCTTTTTAGATTTCAAGGTCTGAAATCCTGGTGGTCTATTTTTTGTTTGTTTCTGATGATTCTCACTGATGGTGATCTTTTTTCGTATGATTTGTTAATTCTTCAGCATGAACTAAAATTTAGTCATCATTTAGTTGTAATAGTAAACTTGCGAGTCTAAATTGATAATTTCTATCCCCAATTTGAGTTTATTTTTTATTTTTTATTTTAAAGAGGATAAAACCAAGGAAAATAAAACCAATCAGAACAAACCAGAGTAACTGATACAGGACTTCACAACATTACAAAAATCAACAGTAGTTACCATAATGCCTTTTGTTGTCTTCAAAATAGCTGCAGATACCTTCAGACATAGTAAAAACCAAACAGAACAGAATAGAATAGAAACAATAAAAACAAAACAATGGATACAATAAAGGACTTCAAAACAAGACAATAGTAAATCTAAAATGGCTATCATAATAAATCTTACTATCTTTGAATTAGCTGCTCATGCCATCAGATATAACATAGTCAAACAAAGGGAAAGAAAATAAAACCCAACCCAACAAGACAATGAACAATACAGAAGTTCAAAATGAGACCACAGGGAATCAACAATGGCTACCACCCTCAGAAGGAGAGCACCCCCCGGATGCTATGCTGCATACCGCTATCTTCTGAACAGATGATCAGACCACTGGCCCTAGACCTGCAAGATCAGTGAAACACTGAAGCACCGCAGGCATCCAACTGCGTTTCACCTTGATAGCTATCATCAGAGCCTGTGTTTCTCTGGATCAGTTGATCACTTACAGGAGGGGGTTATTGGTACTTCTTGTTTGCCAACCCTCTGGCTGGAAGGGACTGAGATCTGGCTGTCCCCCATCAGTGGCAGCCTGTGCATGGTGCTGGTTCACAGGCAGATCTTGCTTCCTGGTGACGCCTTGTTCTCTGCCCCAGCAGTCTATGATGGCACTGACTCACTGGGAAAGGCTTGGCTCTGGGTGTCCCCTCTCTGGCAGCCACCTGAGCATGGTGCTGGTTCGGGTGGGGTGGGGCTTGTTTTCTTGAGTTTGTTTTTCTCAGTGATATAGAATGAAATATGGTATAGAATGTTATAGGGATATAAAATAGGATCACTCTATTCCCAATTTAGATCACTGATTTAATATGTGTCTCAAATTCAGTTCAGCCTTTTCCCAGGAGAAAAGTGGAAAAACTGAATCTCTCTTTCTCTGTCTGTCTTTCTGTCTCATCTTTACTTTCTCCTTTCCTCTCCCCTCTTCTCCTCTCGTCTCTTCTGTCCTCTTCTCCCCTTCCCTGCCCTCCTTTCCCCTGTCCCGTCCCTTTCCTTCTCTTCTCTTCTCTTCTCTTCTCTTCTCTTCTCTTCTCTTCTCTTCTCTTCTCTTCTCTTCTCCTCTTTCTCTTTTCTCATTTTTTCTTTTTTTAGGAGTTGGTACTGGGGAGTCAGTCCAGGGATGTTTTATCACTGAGCTACATCCTCAGTCTTTTAAATTTGTTTTTGTAGTACTAGAGATGGAACCCAAGGCTTTTGAGCTACATGCTCAATCCTTTGTAATTTTGAGACAGGGTGTCTTTAAGTCACTAATTTGTCTGGGCTGGTCTCAAACTTGCACACCTCTTATTTTAGCCTCCTGAATAATTAAGATTAAAGGCATGTGTCACCATATCCTTCTCAATTTTTGTTTCTTGACCTAGACTTCTTTCATTTAAAAAATCTCAGCAATACAATTAGAATGATATCTTATCACACATATTGCATAATTATATATAATTTTTGTATCAATTAAAATTTTGAAAATGATAATGCACCTGAGAATTAGTTGATTCGGCATAAAATCTAATGTACAATACTGACAAAAGCAGTGATTCTATTGTAAAATTTGAATTCTACCTCATTGAGTGCCCTTATTTTTGTTCATGGCAAAAATAAAACTTGAATGAAAATGTTAACTTAGCATTTTTTTATTGGCAATATATATTTATCAGGGATAGATAAAATCAAACAAAATAGAACAAAATAAAACCAGCAAAAAACAAAAACGAAAACAAAACAAAACAAACAAAGCAGAACAATGTAAGCAATACAGAGCTTCAAGATACTAGTAAAACAGCAGTGGCTACCATAATGCTTCTTGTTATCTTCAGAATAGTTGCCTACACCTTCAGACATATTACAATCAAACAACACAGAATAGAGTAAAATCAATCAAGACAAAACAATGAAAGCAATACAGGGTTTCTAAACATGGTAATTGGACATCCTCGATGGCTGCAATTATAAATTCTGTTATCTTTAAAATAGCTGTCCATGCTATTGAGTATAATAAAATCAGGCAAAACAGAATAAAATGAAACTAATCAGAAAAATCAAGACAATATGAGTTTCAAATCATGATAATAGATTAACAGTGGTCACTTCCTTCCCTTTTTAGATAATTCTTCCCCTTTGATTTTCCCAATATGTATTTGTGCATTTTGGATCCCAAAAACTCATTTAGTTTGTTATACTAGGGAGACATCACAAAATTCACCCATGTGACTGAACCATTTCATCCATGAGCATGATCTCAAGTTGCCTCTATCCACCTACAAGAGCCTTGAGTTTATCTTCCTTTGCAGCTGAGTAGGTTTCCACCCCATAAAATGCCATGTCTTTCTTGTCCATTCTGCAGTTGATGGGTAAGCTACCCCTACTTTTTTTCTTGGCTCCCTGTCACATAGGGCATTGTTCTCTCTCCTTTGACTTTGTCTTTGAATTTTCTTTCTAGTTAAATGTATTTCTTGTCTACAGCATATTGATGGATCCTGTCTCCTGATCCACTCTGCCTGTGTTTCTTTCTATTGGTGCCTTTTTTAGGAGACTAAACTTCATTTCTATATATTTTCTTCTATTTAGATTGAGTTTTTGTAAAAAAAAATCTTTCACATGTCACTAATTACATGTAGAATATATTATTTGTAAGCTCTTAAACTTGGTCATGATAGAACTACATTCTATTGGTAATCCATTTGATTTTCATTATTGAGATCAGGGATTACATTAGTAAATTTTAAACCTATTATGCATCAGAAATTCTTGGGAGAGTTATTTAGAAGAAAAATTCATTAACCTTAATTTGTTCTGATGCTTGAGTGTGCAGGGCTTGGAAAATGGAGCCCAGAGTTTTGTATTTTGAAAAAGCTACCAGGTGATTCTGAGGTACAGTAAAGTTTAAAAACCACTCATCTGGAAAATGTCTGATTGGTTTTTGCCTATGAGAGACATTTTTAGGGTTCTTCTGTGAAGTTCACTTTAATAATCCATTTATCTCCTCAGCTTCCCCCCAGTATTTACTGATCACATTTTGAGTGGTTTTGGGGCCATCAGGGCCAGTGAAGCACACCTTCAAGTTTATCATCTATGCATTACATTCAGGCAGGCAAATATTCATACACAAGAGAAAACATTTAGTACTGGAAAGAGAATAAACCTGGAAATTCCTCCAGCAATCATTAAGGCTGTTAGCCAAGTTGTACAGTTGGAATCTTCATGAATATCAAAAACTGTAGGAAAAAAATTCAGGCAAAACATAGAAAAACAAAGTGTTAAAATCATTGGGTCAGCTAAGCAGAGAGTCAGTGAGCATAGAAATGGGATTTCTTTCTGCTGACTTAACCAGATGTTTGAATTCTCTGGAACTGTAAGGGTATATCAATCTACTTTGTCTTCTAGACTTTGCTAAATAGCTTCTAAAAATAGACTTTCAGCCTTGAACGACTGTGTGGTAATAGAACCGTCATGGTGGAAATATGACTTCCTGTCAATAAATATTTACTGCTAAGGTCTAGATTTATGACAGCAATTACCATCTCCATGTTGATTCTCTGCTAGTAAGTTTATGACCACCTCAGACAATTTCTGTTCCATAACTATTTGGGTCCATCATTAGTTGGAACGGGTAACAACCTAAGGACAGCAGCAAACCCTGACATAGAGCTGGAAACAGACAGGAAAGGGAAATTATGTTGCCTTTAAGATATATAGTTGCAGTATATTTGCAATTGTGAAACTGGGACTGTAATAATTCTTTCAGGTTGAAGCTTAATGGTCATGTCTTTAGCGAACGCTTTCTTCATGAAGATCTCTCGGTTATTTTCTATCACTGGTTCCAGTTTGTTTGCTCTGTAACACTTGTTACAAGTTGCAATTATATATTGTTCTTTTTTTTTTAATCTTTACCATTTTACAAGAATGTAGCTCTATGAGATCATAAATAATGTCATCAGTTAGTTCATCCTTTTATCCCTAGAACCTGGATATGCCAAGAATAGAGTACTGACTAAATATCTGTAGAACAAATGAAGTGCTAGTGACCTTAAACAGAGAGAAATGGTGACTATCTGGGGAATTCATACTGAAATTACTTGTTCTTCATTTCCCTTCATAATAATCTTTTATACTTATAGGATAGAATTTAATAAACATATTAGTTATATTTATTCTTTGTCATGTTATTCTATGTTAATTTCTTAGCTGGTTTTTTGTTGTTTCTGTCTGCATTCTACCATAAACATTTATACTAAATCAGCTTTTCTACAACATCTATTCCATGATACTTTTACTCAAAGTTTTCAATAGCATCCTATTGTTTATTTAATATTATTGCATTGACTCGATTGTTTCTTCCATTTTCATTTCAGCTTTCATTTTCAACTTTCTCATTCTTCCTTAGTGAAATTCTGCTTGACTAATACTGGTCTACGTATAAATCTTTCTTTTCCTACTACCTCCTGCTTCCTTCAAGTGTATCTTGCACATTGTCCCTGGTTTTGAGGGTTTTTTCACTTGAAATGCTGTTCTTTTTATCATCCTGCCTATTAAATTCTATCTAAAGATTCAACTTAAAAAAAATTCAGTTCTTAAATGAAGCTTCTACATCTATGTAGCTCATGAAATTTTTACTTCCTTTTCATTATCCAACAGCCCAAATGCTCCCTTTCTCCCCATATCACCCAATGCTTATTACCTGATTATGATATGCAAATTTTTTTGTATAAATTTTGCACATAAAATTAACTTAGAAGTTTCCACACGTGAACTCTTCATATTCCCTCTTGCTTCTTATTCAGTACTATTTTTAGGATAAACGCTAAAAAAGTCACTACTTAGTAAGTAAATCTTGCCAGAACAGTATGTTAGCAGAGGGATCTAGATGTGCGAAATTGGTATGTTTTGTCTCTTCTGATAGTGATTGATATTCAATGAATACTGGATATCTTGAGTATGTACTTGAGAATTCTTGGCTTAGAAGGAAGAATGTTGTACCTGCTTGGAAAAAACAAAGGGAGTGGCGGGATACATGCCCTAACTTCATTTGAAATATGCACAATTGCTGGGCTTGGTGGTGCAAACCTGTAATCCCAGCACTTGGGAGGCTGAGACAGGAGGATCGTTGCGAGTTTGAGACCAGCCTGGGCTACAGAGTGAGCTCAAGGCCAGTCTGAACAGCACAGTGAGAGCCTGTCTCAAAAAGACAGGGGTCAGGGATTTAGCTCAGTGGCCTAAGTGCCTGCCTGGCAAGCACAAGGTTGTGAGTTCAATCACTGGTGATGCAAAAAAAAAAAAAAAAAAAAAAAAAAAAAAAAAAAAAAAAAGCAAAATTGCCTTGTATGTAAAACAGAGAGAAATACCAACAAGCTTTATACTGTCCAACCAAATACTCATTGATACTGAAGTTTAGATTATCCCTAACTTATTGTTTTGTGGCACGGAAAATGTCTTGATACTACTTTTGTCAGAATTAATGCCAATGAATTGGATTAGTGTGTATCTGTCATCAAATAGTTTGCAAAATATCCAGATCAGTTAGGTGTCGCAGCTCTGACTAGACATGCTTGATATCTACACATAGATATGATTGAGCGTTAGTCTTAGCCTTAGTTTCTAAACAGAATAAATAAAAGTAAATATTCTAGTAGCAAATGTTTGTTACATTCAATTGCTAATGCACAGGATGATTTGTGTATTTTCATGTTATTTGTAGGAGCTTTGTAAAGTAATGAAATATTTTGAATTTTCTCAGACTTTGGAGTCTTTGACTAAAATTCAGCTATTTAATTTTCATGTCAATATTTGAGTTTGTAGTAGTAACAGTTTCTAATTACTTATGTTCAGCAAGGTTAACTCTACTAATGTACGTATGTTTTCTGCTATGTAGTATCTTTTGACCATATGGAGCCCCTAATTTGCATTTGGGTTTTGCCATCCATCTTCTCAATGGACTACAGAACAGTGACAAATTACTAATCACTGAGGGAAGAAATGTTGGGGCTCAATTCAGGACAAGCCATTAGTGAGCAGATTCTTTAGCATCAACGTTTTAATTCTGCTTTTCCTGCTATACTTCAGATGTGTAAATTCACACACTGCCTGGTCCAGTGTACTGTATATTTTCTTTGAATCTACATTTTGAAAACTTCTCCCAAGGTCAACACAGAAAGTAGAGCTAAGTGTGCTGGTTCGTACCTGTAATCTCAGTACTTTTGGAGGCTGAGGCAAAAGAATCACAAATTTGAACCCAGTCTGGACAATTTAACATCTCAATGAGTCCCTGTTTCAAAATAAAATACTATGAAAAAGGCTGGGATATAACACAGTATAAAAGCCTTAGGTTAAATCCCAAATTCTGGGGGGTGGGGTGGGGAATAAAAAGACACGAAGTCAATTACCTCACACTGTACCTGTGCTGTGGAGGTTCAGGCTGTTTCGAGTTTGTGCTGATTTTTTTTTTTTTTTTGGTACCAGTAATCGAACTCATGACCTCACCCTTGCCAGGCAGGCGCTGTGCCACTGAGCTATATCCCCAGGCCCACTGTCTGCATTTCTTAATCCTGATAAACAGTTAGTGACTTATGGCAGGAAGGAAGGCTTACTTTTAAAGTTTGAAGAACAAGAACAGGAGCAAGAACTTGGTTTTAAAATGGAAGAATTCCGTTTGAGAGTTAGAACAGAATCTCCCATTGCTTCCATTGATTTTCAGTCCTGTAGAACTGGATAAATGTTATGTCTAACCTTCCTAGATTCCTTGTCCACAAAACAGAGACAAAACCGTGTTTTCTTACTTTTTGTATCCTGATAACCTTCCCTCAGGTAAATCTAACCAGAGACCAGAGCCAAAATTACCTAAGTAAATAAACAAAGTCATTCAGATTGGGGAATTATATTTGTCATCTTTTTCTATTTTACATGTGATTCTTTTCCATCTTTCTCTCTTCCTTATCCTCCTTATTTTCTTGTTCTGTTCTTCACTTGTTTTTCTTAGAGTCCAAATGATAATGAGAAAAGGAATATTATTGGAGTGTAACTATTAGGCTTCAGTTATCTGAAATCATCTTTTAGATCTGCTTTATGTGAATAATCTGACAGAAATAACCAGAAAACGTACTAGTATGTGTTCCCTAGAAAATGGGTGGTGGTGGGCTCAAAAAAACCTATTTAAATATAAATGATAATTTATTTTATTGTTGTTGGAAGATGAGCACAACTCTTGATGAGGGCGCTTTTCTAGGGAGGGCAGAGACATGTAGACATTTGATGGATTTGATTTATAGTCTCTGCTAGAGGAACTGGGCCAATAACTGATAAAACCTGAGGATGCAGGTGGGTTCAGTAGTCTAAAGTATTACTCTCCCCAAGATTCTGAGCTCATGCCGAGGGTGGTGGTGCACTCCTGTAATCCCAGCACTCGGGAGGCTGAGGCAGGAGGACCTTGGACTACAAGTGAGCCCAAGGCCAGCCTGAACTGCATAGTGAAACCCTATCTCAAAAAAGACAAAAAAAAAAAAAGAGATTCTGAGCTCATTCAGGAATATGGGAAGACATACGCTATAACACTGGCATCTATTCAGTCCTTGGCCGTAGAGGCATTAAATGAAAGTTAGTTGAATTAATCATTGAATACAGAAATCTATGCAACTGGCCAAGGTGGAGTTTTGCTGGTTTTTGCAGTTTCATTCCTGTTGTCTGTGTTGACTTCCAGCTCTTTGATATGCTATATCCAACCTAAACCTACCTTTACCTCTTCCTTTCAAACATAAGGGCTTAAAAGCTTTTGCTTTCTCTTTGGGTGTCACTATTGATTAACCTGCCATAGAAAGGCTGTGTTTAAGGAATAAGTGGTTCAGGGTAATTGACAGTAAATAACATGGCTGAACTATGTGTCTCTTACTGAGTCTTGGTTGTGAACTGATGTGTATGTGTGTGTGTGTGTGTGTGTGTGTGCGTGCGCGCCTGTGCATATGACTCTTCTTCAACTTTACTGTTTGTTAAACTAATATATGCTCATCATTTAAAAATTAAAAAAATACAATAAGCAAAACCTCAAATTACTTATTATCCTATCAGAGACATCCATTCAAATTTTGTAATTTTAAAATAGAAATGAACTTAAATTGTTTTCTAATTTTTTAATCTCCTGAGTCATATTTTTGTCAATAAAGATACATCTGTGTACTCACATTTCTAGACACATAAATTGGAAATTTAGATAAGTTTCAATTTTTACTTTCATATAATATTAATGAATATCTTCATATGTACATCAGTGAACATGTTACAGAATATATCAGTTTAATACATTTTTTTGAAGTAAGCACAGTTCTTCAAAGTAAATTGGAATTAAAGTTGGAAAGGATTATGAAAACAATAAAGTGTAAGGTACATGTTTATAATTAATAAGAAAAATGCTGATGTTATTTATTATTAATGGATCATGGACCTAGGTATACACTGACTCAAAAGAAAACACAAAATATTTCTTTTCAGTAAAGGCAGATGAAAAAAATTCATTATCAGTATAAGTATGGGGAAACCAGCATACTTAACTTCTATTTGTGTTGCTACACACTGGTGTAGCTTTCTGGAAATTATACTTAATGCACATGTTCAACTTTTGTGAGGGAAATTTCAAACACACACAAAAGCAGAAAGAACATCACAGTAAGCCTCTGTGTATCTATTACCCAGGCTCAAAACTCACAATTAATTTTGTTTGATATACACTCCATTCACTAACAACATAAACAAATATTTTGAAACAAGTCTGATATCGTATAATTTTATTCCAAATACTTAAGTTTTAAATCTCAAAAGTAGTCATTCCTTAAGAATTATTTTCATGATAACATTTTCAAATGTAAAAATTTTAGCAGTAATTTCTATTTAAAATTTTTTTTTCAATTTTGAAGAGAATAAAACCAAAAGAAAACAGAATAGAGTCAATCAAAATAAAAGAATTAATGTGCTACAAGACTTCAAAACAAGATAAAAATAAACCAACAGTGGCTACCATGTTGCTTCTTGCTATCTTCAAAATAACTTCCCATACCATCAGGCACAATAAAATCAAACACAACAGAAGAGAATAAAACCAATTGAAACAAAGCAATGAAATCAATATAGGACTTCAAAACAAGACAGTTGAAATACCACAGTGGCTACCATAATGCATCTTGTTATCTTCAAAGTAGCTGTTTATGTCATCAGACATAATAAAATCAAACAAAACAAAATAGAACAGTCAATCAAAACACAACAATGAACTTGATACAAGACTTCAAAACAAGATGAAAGGAAATCAACAATGGCTACCATAATGCCTCTTGTCATCTTCAAAATAACTGCCCATAACCTCAGATATAATAAAATCAAATAAAACAGAATAGAGTAAAACCAATCAAAACAAAACAATGAAAGCAATACAGGACTTCAAAACAAGACAAAAGGAATATGACAGTAGCTACCATAATGCATCTTGTTATCTTCAAAGCAACTGCCTATCCCATCACACATAATAAAATCAAACAAAGCAAAATAGAATAAAATCAATCAAAAGAAAACAAGTAAAATAATACAGGGCTTTGAAACAAGATAATATGAAATCAATAATGGCTACTATAATCCATTTTGTTATTTTTGAAATAGCTGTCCTTGTCATCAAATATAATAACATCAAACATAACAAAACAGAATAAAGCCAAGCTAAACAGAACCATGAAAACAATACAGGGTTTCAAAACAGGATAATAGATTAACAATGGCCCTTGCCTTCCCCTTGTGGACATCTCCTCCCCTTTCACCTTCACAACCTCTATTTTGCATTTTGGATCCCACTAATTTCTTTAGTTTTTTTATATTAAGGAGACAACACAATGTTCACCCATGTGACTCTGAACCATTTCACCCATGAACATGAATTCTAGTTGTATCCATTTACCTACAAGAGCCTTGAGGTTGTGTTCCTTTATAGCTGAGTAGGTTTCCATTGTAGAGAAATGCCATATCTTTCTTATACATTCTGCAGCTGATGGATAATCTACTTCTACTTTTTTTCTGGTTCCCTGTCACATAGAGCATTATTTTCTCTCCTTTGACTTTTAGTCTATCACTTTCTTTTAGAGTTAAATGTGTTTCTTCAATAATGCATATTGATGGATCTTGTCTCCTGATCCACTCTGCCTGTGTTTATTTTTATTGGTGAATTGAGGCCATCTACATTAATGGTTATGGCCAACATGCACTGGCTCCTCTCTGCCATGCCATTATCCTGCTGTTGCCTGTGTACTTTTCCCCTCCATTCAATTGTCTGCCCCACTTGGTGATCCCCCTCTACTACTTCCTGGAACCATGGTCTTTTTTTAAATCTCTCTCTAGAATGTCCTTCAGTATTCTTTGTAGGGTTGGGTTGGCAGTCATGAATTCCTTCAGTTGTTCTTTGTCATGGAAGTATCTTGTTTCTCCATTAATTTTGAAAGATAGTTTTGCAGGGTACATCAATCTGGGTTGGAAGTTGTTTTATTTTATGACTTGAAATATTTTACTCCAAGCTCTTCTTGACTTGATGGTTTGTGTATTTCATGATTCTGATGGGTTTTCCTTTATAAGTGATCTGTTTCTTTTCTTGAACAGCTTTTAATATTCTGTTCTTGTGTTGAATTTCTGGAATCTTAATTACTATATGTCTGGGTATAGATTTATTTTGGTTATGGCTAGCGGGAGTTCTTCTATATACCTCATTTATCTAAATATCATGGCCTTTCCCCATGTTTTAGAAGTTTTCTGCTATTACTTCTGTAAATACAATTCTAATGTCATTTTTGTTGGCCCCTGCTTCTTCAATGATACCTATCACTCTCAAATTATTTCACTTTGCATCATCTTGCAGTCGTTGAATTATTTCTTCGTTCCTCATTATTTTTAAGAGGTCTTTCCTTTCCCAATCACAAGCTACACACCTGTCTTCAATGTCTGAAAGTCTACCTTCTGTTTTTTTGCTTTTTTATTTTTTTGGTACTGGGTTTCAAACTCACAACCTCATGCTTACCAGGCAAGCCCTTCAGCTGCTGAGCTAAATTCCCAGCCCTACCTTCAGTTTCTTTCAAGCAATTTTTCCAGCTTTCAATGGAGTTTTTAATTTCCTGGATATCTCTTTGAATCTGTTTCATGCATTCAAAATCTCTCTCATATTCTCATTCATGGTTTCCCTCATTTTCCTTTGCTCTTCTATTTTTTTTCATCTGTGTCTTCTTTAGAGATGCTTAGCAATTCTTTTATTATGTTTTTCCTTTCTTCTTTTACCTGAGATAGTATTTCTGTTCTGATTTCTTTTATAGCCCATGGAGTTGTCTCTTTACTTCAGTTGCCATCACTGCAGAAACTTCAGGTGTGCAACTCCCGATCTCTTCCATGTTTTCATCTCCTGGACTTGCTCTGCTTGGGTTGGAGGACAGGGCTGCCATTTGCTTCTTCATCTTGACATTTTCCTGGGTTCTTCCAAACGAGCGTGTAGTAGGGTCCCAGGCATTTTGCAGGTTGACTACAATTTCTCTGGAGTGTGACTGTTTGGTTTTCCTGGCCAGTGCTGGCCATGGGTATCTAATGGTGGCCACTGGGTGCAGGGCCCACTTCTGTTTTTCCCCAGCCCTTGCTGGTTACCTGGGATGGAGGTGTCCTAAGGGCTGCTGAAGTGTGCGCAGGAGCAGGGCCTGCCTCTGCCTTCCCACTAAACTGGTTACTGGGTCTCCCCCAAAAAAAGACTTTTAAAAGAGGATAAAAACAGATGTCAAATTACTTTGGCAAAAACACTTATAAAGAATGAGGCTTACGTATGGGTTTCAAATAGCAGCAGCAGTTGTAGTCTTGAACTTTTTCCTTCCAGCTTGCCTCCTTTCTCAAATTGTAACCATAGGAATTTCTTAGTATCATTAATTTTTCAAATTTCCAGGATTATCACATTTTTTCTATAGTTTGTGTCTGGTCCACACTGTAATTAGATAATATAGGTCATAATTAGATAATTAGATAATATAGGTCAAAATTAGGTCATACATTGTAATATTGTAATTAGATATCTCCTATGTCTTTTTAAAATTGATGCAAAGTAATTATACATATATAAGATACTGTGTGGTTTCGATACAAGTGTAAAATGTGATGATTAAGTAAGTTAATTAGTTTATCTCTCACCTCAAGAATTAGTCATTTCTTTGTGTTTAAAATCTTGTCTTCTACTTATTTCAAAATATATAGTAAATTGTTGTTAGCTATAGTTACTTCACTCTGCTATAAAACACTAAATCTGACTAATTTTGTATTTCTTAACCAGTCTTGTCTTTTTTCTGTACCCTTCTTTAAGTTTTTTTAATCAATAAGTTAATCCGTCATATCTTTTTCTTGCTTGTAAGTTTTTGTTTGAAGTAATTGAATGTTTTTCCTATAAAACCTCCATATTTTACATTTTGCTGACTCTAACCTAAGTTATTTAACTCCTTGATCACTCTGAGCTACAATTCATATGGGAAAGATATGCTTTCTTCCTGCTTTTTTTCCTCCTCCCCTCCTTTCATCTTGAGATAGAATCTCACTCAATTGCCCAAGTGGGACCTGAACTTGTGAGCCTGCTTTGGTCTTCCAGAGAGATGAGATTACAGGTGTGTGCCATCAGACATTCTTTTTTTTTTTTTTTTTGGTACTGGGGATTGAACTCATGACCTCACAGTTGCCAGGCAGACGCTTGTGCCATTGAGCTAAATCCCCAGCCATATACATTCTTTTTAAATTAGTTTTAGGTTCATGAGTTGGTTTCTTAACATCCAAATGTGGACCATGATCTTCTTTTTTTACTTTAGTAAATTTATGGATTAAAACTTCTAGGTACTAATAAAAATTAATAAAAAAGACTACTAGGTATTTTATTGCTAAAACATTATGATTCAAAATGTTCCAACTTTTGGCAACTGTTGTCTGTTCAGATTGGCCTCAGGATATTTTTGAGATGAACTTAGTAGTCTTTCATAGGTTTCTTTATCTGTGATTTACAGGATCATTTTATGGATTTCCTACTATAAACTTGCATATAGTCATTCCTTCATGGAGCCCTGATTCCTTCACATGGGAAATAGTACTTGAAGGCTGTAATTTTTGTAATGGAGGTGCTCTTTGATACTAGGTCTATCTTTGTATCTTTTTCTAGGCCTTTTCAATAAAATATATCATGAGTTTTCCTGATACCATATTCAAGACTATAGATTTTTTATTTTACCTTATTAATATTATACCTATTTCTTTTCTTCAATCCTGGACATCTCAGCTCTCAAGAACAGTAGTGTAACTAATTTTTTGCTTAATCATGTAAAACATAGATTCACAGCAGTCTTAGAATAATAACATTACCTTATTTCAAACCACATGATTAAAAATAATTTTTGTTTTCAACTCTTTTTTTTTAAAATGCCTCCTACTAGGAAGATATAGAGAAACTGTTTTAATAGGTCACTTGGAATAGATACTTTCTCTGTCATTATAAGTTAGCTTAATATATTTTACTTTGCTTTTAATGTTCACAGGTTACATTTTTATATTAATTTGTATTTTATAGTTATTCAAACACACTTTTGATGTGAAGGCTATTAAACATGGTAATTAAGATTCATCTAGCTTCAATTCTATCCTGCAACCCTATTTACTTATGAGAACCAATTAAAAATTTTATCATTTAGTTTTCAAGTTTTGAAAAACATAAGCAATGATATGGATGTGTTTATGTTTTTGCTCAGATGTATGCTAGAAAGCTTCAGCCAGTTTTCTCTGACTTGTTTTCTTTTTTTTTTTTTAACTTTGAATTTCATTGTGGTGATCACTCCATAGCAATATATGCATAGATAGTACTCACTCCTTTTTCAAAGCTTTATAGTACCCTGTATTTGATTTAAGAAGTCTTCTATTGATGGGTAATATGGTCATTTCAAGTCATTTGCACTTATAACCCATGCTGCATTTAAATTATGAGCTACCTTTGAACTACCACAATCGGGTTTTTCTCCAGAGAGAACTGTCTTTGTAGAACTTTCCCTCTGAGTATATTCAGAATGCAGCAGGAGACAGAAGTGAGATAGGTTTATTGAGCAATCCAATGACAGAATGAGTACCACTAGATTATAGCATAGCAGTATTTGTTACCAAGTAGTCTTAAATGTCAAGTCGTGGAAGTCGGGTCTGTATTTCAGAGGTGAAGGAGACCCTGAATGTGGGAGTCCAGTGCTCATGTGAGCACTGGTAATGTAAATCTGTGGCTCTAGTTCAATTACTTTGGTAAGGAACAGGTTTCTGGGAGGGTTCCTCTCATAGCAGGCTCAGTATATTACATATTTCTTTTCTTTTCCCCTGCCATTTTGTATGGGTATTTGTGATTTTTCTATGAAAAAAAAATTCTCAAGAGTATATGAGTAATCAGCAAGGCCTGAGCAATTTGTCAGCTAAAGTGCCCTGAAATCAATGCCATGGTGCTGCCATGAACATATTAATTTCATTTCAACATTTGAATTACATAGATGGTGACTCTCCGTAGTCCACTTCATCCAGAAATTGATGAATTTTCACTTCCTTCATACTATGAAATGGTTTCTTCTCCAATGTAGGAAAACATTATAAACTGTGCTTTATTATCTCATCCCTATATTTTGGAATATGTATTTTTCTTTTTTTAAAAAATCCAGTGCCAACTGTGATATTGTGGACAAATCAATATGGGTCTCAAACTTTTATTTGGAAAAAAAGAAAGTTAATCTTTTCAAATTGAGGAATCCATGATACTGTGAGCCCAGGCATCAGATTTTCCATGTTCTTACAGGAACATTAAACAATTCAATATACATATCATTGTGAACAGTGTCAGTTGTTCCCTATTCCTATAGGTTTTAATTAATATGAGTGTTTTTCTCTGGGTGTGGCATAAAATGGGGTATACAGAGGCAGAAAATCTGCCAAAATGACTCCAAAAATTGACTGCAATAATAGAGAAAGGTGATTTTGAACAAGAATAGGATAAGGAGAATTTGCCTAAGAAACACTAAGATGTGTTTTGGAGTTATAACAATTTAGGAAGATTAGTACTCCTCTAAGAATAGATTGACATGTTTATGAAATTCCTGAAATTATTCATTCTTTTAATAGGTATCTGTTGATTATCTACCATGTTTCAGGCATGTTCTAGGCTCAGGTAGTATAGCAGTGAGCAAGATATTCAAGAGTTAGCTTTCCCTGAACTTACATGTTAGTGGGGGAGATAAATAATAAATAATTAAGTCAACATAAACAATAAGAAAATATTAGATTTTGATAAATGCTGCAGATAAAATAGTGTGAGAAAATAAAGACTACCAGAGAACAGGAGGGGTAATCCTCACCGGGTGATCAGAAGGTATCTCTTTTAGATGTGGTTTTTAGAATGAACACCAGAATGAAGGGAGGAAACCATAATCCAGTAGGACGAGCAAACCAGGAAGCAGCAGCACTGAGGCTGAGCTGTGGAATCAGCCAAGATGCCCATCAGTGAATGAATGGATTAAAAATGTGACATGTATAGTGTGTATATATATATATATATATATATATATATATATATATATATAAATACTATATATAAAGAAGTATGAAATCTTGTCATTTGTGGCAGAATGTACGGAACTGGAGCACATTATGTTAAGTAAAATAAGCCAGGCACAGAAAGACAAGCACAGTACCACATGCCCTCGCTCATATGGGAAAGTTAAACAAAAAAGTCAGCATGAATGTAGTATAGTGATCAATAGAGACTGGGGAGGGAGTGATGGAGACTAGATTTGATCATGCACACTGTGTGCATGTATTAAAATATCGCACTGAATATCCCAATGGACAATGAATACACATCTTAAAAATTAAAAATAAAAAGCACTGAGACTAGAAATAATTTAGTTTTTAAAAATATGTAAAACAAAACAAAAAAAAGTGACCCTAAATGTAGGGTGAAGTGAGAAAGATAGGGGAAAATGTAGGGTTTTAGAGAGTTACTAAATGCAATTCAAAACTCCCACCACAATCCTAGTTTGTAATTCATATGTAGTATGTATAAAAATTTTGTGTATATTAAAGACTGCATCTCAAACCAATAAAGAGCTGGTAAACCATACAGAAGTGTAGTGCTGGATACATGTGACTTTTTCAAGAAAAAAATCTCATATCCTTATGTAAAACCATACAGCAGACTAAATTACAAATGAATTCAAAATTTTAACATACAAATAAATCTATAAAATTTAAAAATACATGAATACATGTACTTGTGATATTAGAGTAGAAAATAATTTTGTAAATATAAAATCAATACAGGAAATCACAAAGGAAAATGCTGTTAGAAAAATGTCTAGTAAATATGACAATGCATATAAAGCTCATAAAATAAACCAGAAAACCACTAACACCTAAATTAGTAAGATGACAAAAGACACAGGCTATTCACATAAGAATAAATACAAAACTCTCCTGGACTTACTAAAAATATTCGAACAGTAGAAATAAATTCAATTTTGTTGAAAGTAAAAGTAGTAACTTTTGCCTAGGTGAATGACAAAGAAACATGGTAGCATTCAATACTGCTGATGGTGTGGTGATCTGGACAGGTTTAGGCAGTTTTCTTATAAATAATATAATGTGTATCAAAATATTGCAATTAAACTTTCCCTTGGATATGATAATTTACCTTCTAAGCATCCTCTTAAAATAAGTAATTAGAGATGTGGGTGAAGGTTTGAAGGCAAGTACATATACCACAATCTGAATGCTGAACAATAGGGGATGAAACAAAAAGAGAAGTTTGCAGTCATTGAAAATTAAGCTTTTACAGATTTTAAAGGATAAGAGAAATGTCTTGTTCTATAGTGCTAGTCATAAAAACAAAATTTTGAATGGTGTAGGTAGTAGGGATTTTGTATGAAAAGTAATAATTTTATGTTTATGCAGCCAGCCACGGCTCATTCCCTCTAGCTCTCTGGAAGAAAATATAATCAACAGTTGACATGAAAATAAACTAGAGGTTAGGTTATAGATGATTTTTATTTTCTTATTTTCTATATTTTGACCGTTTTACAGTAAGCATAAATTACTTTTACAGTCAGGAGAAAATAACTATTATCTTAAAAATGAAAGGTATCTCCTGAAACACAAGTAGGTATATTTTAATACCCCTTGTGTAACAATCATGTCTCCATTTTTCTCCCACACCTGGGGTCTGCCAACACTGCCTCATGAGGGAGGGTGAGAAGGAATCATGATTACTATTTTTTTTTTCTTAAAGAATCCATAGGTTCCAGAATGGGAAATGGACTGAAATTGTGAGAACAAGCAAGTGCTTCTGGGGTGGTTAGGGTAGGACTGGCTACCTTGTGGTCAGTCTGCTATAACACAGGTATAACCTTGATTGCTGCCATTTCCTAATCTGCCTTATTGCACTAGGTAAAGTGCTATCAGTGACTCATTTTGGGTAATAATCTCCTTGGTATAAATATTAGCATGCATATAAGAACAACAGTCTCTGAAAAATGAAGAGTCTATGAAGCCATCCATAATTCAGTATGATTTAGAATGAAAACAGTATTCAGGATAATTTAGAACAAAAACAATAAAACTGAACTCATTTTAGGGAATAGGAGTTTTTTTCATGGAAAAAGAAAGGCAGAGCTTTGCCATTTGGGTGTTTTTTTTTTTTTTTTTTTTTTTTTTTTGGTAGTGGGGATCGAACTTATGACCTTGCACTTACCAGGCAAGTGCTTGAGCCACTGAGCTAAATCCCTGGCTCATCATTTGGGTTCTTTGTTTATTCATTTGTTTTTTTTTTGTTTGTTTGTTTGTTTTTTGAGATCGGGTCTTGCTATATAGTCCAGGCTGGCCTTGAACTCACAGTGACTCCTGCCTCAGCCTCATACCTTTGGCATTTGGGGTTCTGTTGCCAAGTAGAAGCCAGATGGGAGATATACTCTCTAGGAGGGCTCAGTGCAATATGGACAATCTGAATGGTTTCTTAATGTCTCTGAGGTTGAATTTCCTTACTTTTGCCGTGGAAGAAATATATACCTATAGGACAGATATACCTACAGGTTAAATAAGATAATGCCTGGCACATTATTGCATTACATAAGTAGATGTTGATGTTGATGACATTGATGGTGACATCAAATGGAACATCAGGCTGCTGGAAAAGAAATGGAATTTTCCTCTTTCTTCATCTGGCAGCTTGAATTTCCTTGTACCTTAACCTTAGAAACTAAGCAAAAAATAATAAGCCTCAAAAATTCTCTACTATTTCTGAGTTGGTAGCTGCCAGCAAGACAGAAACAAAATCTTCAAGTATTACTCATTTGCTATCATACTTCAAAGTAAATTACTCAATATACCCCAGTGGCCTGAAAAAATTAATTTATCTTCAAAGCTTGTTCTCATTCAGGGAGTAGCTGAGTCATCCAGGGAAAAATCTGAGTTAATCAAGGAAATGGAAATCACATTTGAGTTCGGTTACAACTGAATAAGGAGGACATGATTGGGCTGTTTGTAAAGTTTGCCTGGTGTACCTTATTATAATGTAATAGGAACCCATAAGGAATAGATAATAAAATTCAGTGTAAAGTATTATGTTTTTCCAGAGTTCTTTAGAAAAGCTAAATCTTACTATTTATGATCCTATGTAAACATCGTTAAGACTAGATTCTTTATTGCCCCAAAAGATATATTTTAGAATCTCCTGGAAAATTAGAGCTGAATTTTATGACTTTCTTTTCGTAGGTATATGCTCTGTCAGCAGATGTTAACTGAAATGCATGAAGAGGAGAAAGTCAGTTTGACATTGGCCTCTTTCTAGTGCTTGCTGATGTATAAAACATACCAGTCGCCAGAGCTGGAAGGCCAGCAGGAAAGTGTGCTGCCACAAAGCACAGCGTAAGTCTCTGTGTTCTCCTAAAGTTGAGGAGAACTGTTTTCACAAAAGCATCCTACTAAATGGTAAACTGTTTAACACACCACTGCCAACTCTGAGACATCAGGGAGTGACCAAGTTTAACCAGTTGGGTGGAGAGCTGCTCGCTTGTGACCACGAATACGGTTGAGGTTAGGCTTGTATGCTTCCCAAGTGTTCCCTTGATGCTGTGTTTTCCTTTTATTGACCACAATTAGTCATCAGAGTGGTCATTCACAGCATGTATTGGTCTAATGCTGGGCCAGATCAGACTCTAGGATTATTCATCATTTACAAAAACCAATGACTTCAACAAAATAGTACATGTATGTGGGGTGTGTATTATAAGTATATTTAGTTCCTCCTCATCTCTTTTTCCTTCCTTCCTTTTTTCCTCCCTCCCTTCTTTCTCCTCCTCTTCTTCCTCTTCCTCCTCCTCCCTCCCCTTCTTCCTCTTCCTTTGTGGTACTGGAGATTGAACCCAGGGCTTTCACAGTGAACTATACCCCTACAGCTTTTCAAAATTATTATTTTGAGAAAGAGCCTTGTTAAATTATTAAAATGCTCAAGTTGGGATCAAATTTGTCATTTGCCTGCCTCAGCCTCTGAGAGTGCTGGGATTACATGTGTGCCCTTATACATCTAGCTCCTTGTCTTTTTTTCTTTGTCATAGTTTCTTTCTTTGGGACTAGAGATAACAAAGATAGTGGGTCAGAAAGTTGTAATGATCACCTTGTTTGTAACCTACTGTATATCTGCAGTTGAACAAGGTATTAATGTTCTCTGGGCTTGAGATTTCTCATCAGTACTATTAGTGGGTTGACTTTAATAATGTCTGATTTTCTTTCCTTTTCTAAAGTGTTGTTTTTCTAATCTGTCACATGCTTAGAGAAGTAAGATATGTGCGAATTTATAGTGGATGGAAATCTATGCTCAAAGGGATTTTATTCTTCTGGAGAGAGGAAGGGACTGATTAAATAACAAAATGAGTTGGTATGTGTTTAAAATGAGTTTGAGTTAATGAGGCAAATAAGAACGTGTTAGATAGTCACAAGTTCTTCAAGCAGTAATATTAATGAATATAGAGCAGTCAGGGACTGTAACAATGGAGGAAATATGGAAAGTAGGATTTGCATAGGGGTATGTATTGGAGATGGACATGTAAGGACAGTGACAAAGGGCATTTCTGGCAACGTATGCAGCAGGAACAAAACTGAGGACATTGGATGGGTTTGGCTTCTGTTTACTCTTCTATCTCGTGTATTTTTCAATACAATCTGATTTATGAGAATTCTTTTCTGGTTGAATTTTATTTTCCTTTCTCTGCTTTCAGAGTTACAAAAAGAGTTATCAGGAGATTAGAAATAGGGGTTTGGCATTTCTACATGAGCTGGGGCCAAGAGCACAGAGTTATGACACTGTCCTTTGCTACGAGGAGGACACCAGAGGGAGGAGTTTGCACGGGTGATGTTCTCTTCTCCTGGGTATACCAAAACTTTCAATATCCTAGCTCTGGAATTAGCAGCCACCCTATAGTTTCTTACTGAGAAAAGTATACTAGAATGTGAGTGAGACGATAGGACATTGCTAGAAATGTTAAAGGTGGGTTCTCTTGGAGGCTTAGGTAATCAAGCCTTTTTTAGTTAAGTTAATGATAAAAAAATTTTTATTTTTGAGACAGTCTTGCTATGTAGTGCAGGTTGGCATTGAACTCACTTATGTGGCCCAGGCTGGCCTTGAATTTGCAGCGATCCTTCTTTCTCAGCCTCCCAAGTGCTGAAGTTTGTGCAGGTGTGTGCTACCACACCCAGCTAAAATTCATTCACTGAGTGTTTCATATATATCAGACATTATGCCAAGTACTTTAGGAAGACTCTTGCTTAAGCATCCCAATCATCCTATAGGTAGGTAAAATTATCATGCCCTCTCTATAGGATGGTGTCTGTACATGGATTAGCTTATTTAGCTTTTAATCACAGAACTACAGAATGTTTACCTTTTTACAGTTGAGGAACAAGGCTTGAAACAGAAAGAATTTGTGCAAGTCTTTCCTAGCTAGCAAATAGCAGAGTTGGGCTCTGAACCCAGTTTTTGTGATTCCAGAGAGTGTGTTCTTAACCATGATAATCTGAATGAAAAATTACCTGTAGCATCTCTCATAACTTCATGACCAGAAGTAAAACTATGCTTGTGCTTGAGAATCACTGGTGTGCAAGCTTGTTTTCTGTGATTTCTTTTAAGTTGCAGGGCATACAGCTAATTTGAATTAGGCGATTTGAGGAGAAAAAAATAATTGGTAACACTAGGACACTCATGCCTTGCAGCATTTGCTGTTTGGAATAATGACTAGAATAATGATGCTTTCCCCAACTACATGGTGCGTGACTGGCCCACAATTGATCTTGTGAAGAACACAGGTGATGCACTCAGGTTTTCTGGGCACTCTTTAGCTGATATCAGATCACAAGAGGATTGCTCCCAAGTGACCCTTATCCTCCAATATCTGGCTAGGAGTCCTGGTCCATGGAGTCAGAATAATTAATACTCCTTTTGATTCAGCTCATTTGTCCTAAATGTTGGGGTGTGATGTTCTCATGGATAGAATTGATGATTTCAACATCTAGAGATGCATAAATTTAGCAGGAAAAAGATGTGGCCCGGAGGGTAGGTTGACAATAAAGGAGTCACAAAATGGACTTGTGGAGATGAAAAAACTGCCAAAGGATTGTATTCCTGAACAAATGCAAGTCTCAAATTGTACCTGTGGTGGAGACTGATGCCAAGATGGAATAGAACTGACTTACATATCTAAGTTAGGAATCAAATAAATAAAATATTTACCTAAGGTTTGCACAGTATGATACATTATGACAAACACTGAAAAAATAAGAAAAGATCATGGAGAGCTTCTGGGCTGCTTCAGACTTGTGGTGTGACCTGCATATTCTCAACAGTGTACCTTGGCAGTTGAAATGGAGGGGGACAGGGTTTTCTACAGTACTTAGTGGAGTGGAGGTAGAGCTGGGGAAAGCTGAGACCAGACTGAAACTTGAATAGGAGTTGGCCAAGTAAGAGAGTTGTGTGTATGCACAAGTAGACAGAGGGAAGAGCTGTCTGGTGACTAGGAGGGACAAGGTCTGGTGGTGGAGGTGGGTGTCTGGAAGGGAAGAGAAAGGGGGAGAGGAAGGACAAGTGGTGAAACAGTTGAGGCAAGCACAGGTGGATTATAAAGAGCTTTGCATTTTTTCTAGGAACACTGGGATTTTTATTCTAATAAGAAGTCATCAGAAGGTTTCAAGTAGGCACCTTGCTGGGCAAATCTCAGCTGGTGGTAGGATAGCATGACAAGGCTAATGGCCAGCTCCAATAATTCAGTAATGTCCAGCATCTATCTCTTTAAGGGAATTTCCCGTCTCTATTCACTTCTCCCTGCAACTGCAGAACACTGTGTTTAAGATTGCACCTGGGTGCACAGGACATTCCTTTGCATGGGAACCAGGCTACTTCAGGTGATAAGAACACAGCGGAAGGAAGACTGTGAGTGCTTGATTCATATACAGCCTGGATATTTGCAACTTGGTCTTTTGATCACTGGGTTAGTAGTCTTACAAATGCATTTTCTTGTTCTTAACATAGAAGAGATGAGAGTGTGACCTGGCATCACTCAATTCAGCACTCAATAAAGGCCAGTCAGTTGATAATGAGCACCCTAGAAGGTTAGCTCAGGCCTCAGGGCCATGCACTAGGAAGTAGTGCGTGACTATTAGTGATATAGATTTGAGGATACTAGCCATGTCAGACTTCTTCTAAATGTCTCTGATTAATTTATACATACCCATGGACGATGAAGTGGGCATCACACCTGCTGATAACTAAGGTAGTTTAACACTGACCTCAAGATTAGGGGGTGGGTATTGTTCACCATATAACTCTTCTCTTGACAATATTTTATAACCTGGCCTTTTCCCTCCCTGATTGCTTTTGGTTATCTGTAGTCCACTGTGACATTTTCAAAGAATGGAGGGCCTTGTCATCTACATTAGTTAAGGCAATAGAAGCTACTGTAACAGATTCATGGAGTGTCTCTGTCTTGGTCAGGAAGCTTACCAGAAAAATTAAATCTCAGCCTACCTTAAAATTTGTAGGGATTGTCAGTGGATTTAATTATGTAGAGAAATAGGGTTAATTATTAATGACTTACATATATACCCATTTTATACAAAGCTGTCTTAAGTTTAGGTAAAATGTTAAACTGGAGATGAGCCAGGGAAAGCCCTGAGGTGAGGGAGCTAAAGGGAGACAGTGGAAGACAGAAGACATGCTGTTAAGATATGAATATATTTTTCTTTCTTTTCCGTCAGATAAGACTCAGTAACCTATAAAAATGTTTAACAACACTCATAAAACAAAAGAAAATTTGCTTAGTCTTGTTCCAATATGCAATATATGAGATTTTGAGAAGTTATTTTTTATTTAGTTAGAGTTAAACATGATATGTAGGTAAGTCAATGATTCACTGTACCCAGAGACTATAGATAATTCTGCTGTTTTCTTAAGTGAATGCAGGCCACATAGTTAAATTATATATTCAATAAACCCGATACTTGACTCCTCTTGTCGTGGCTTGACAGTATCCTTAAACTTCAATGGACAAGAAAATACAATTGCACAATTATTGCACTGACTGAGAGCAATAAAACTGATGGATGAAATGACCAGGATTAGCTAAAATGACATACCAAGAACTGTGTAGCATTCATGAGGTTTACTTTTTACCAAAATTTTTCTGCAAACCCTCACCAAGCTAATAACATACAAGAACTATATATGTGGGCTGGGAATTTAGCTCGGTGGTGTAAGCGCCTTTCTGGCAAGTGTGAGATCATGAGTTTGATCACCAGTATAAAAAAAAAAACCAAAAAACCAAAAACCAAGAATCATATATGTGCATAATAGTTTTCTGTAAGTGGTCCAATTAATAATTAGTGAAGACTTTATGCATGTCTTAGTTACTTTTTCTTGTTGCTGAGACAAACACCTGACACCCAAAATTAGGGAAGAGAAAGTTTATTTAGCTTATAGTTCTGGAGATTTCAGTCCATAATCAGCTGGCTCCAAGGCAGAGTGGCATGGCACTGGGGCAGCACTTCAAGGCAGCAGCCAGAGCAAGAGAGGGCAGCCGTTCATGGCTGCTGCAAGTGGCAAGAGCAAATCTCGCCAAAGAGAAAAACACACCCCCATTCTGACCTTACATTGTAGGTTGGCTCCACCCCTGGGCGGGTGCAGAACTCACACCACCAACCCCAGAGCTAGACAACGAATCAATCATAAATGTTAGATTCAGCCACTTCCATGACTACATGAGGCTTGGGGGGCCATCTATATACAAACTGTAACATTCCACCCCTGGCCCCCCAAAGACTCATATACATCCCTCATACAAAAGACATTTAGTCCATCTCCAAGGGTTGCCAAAGTTCTAACCATTTCAGCATTGCTGAAAAGTCCAAGTCCCAAGTCTCCTCCAAGATCTAAGGCAAACTCTTAGCTGCAAGCCCCTGTACAAATGAAAACAGCATTAAACATTTCCAACATGCAATGGCACAAAACAGACATTACCATTCCAGAAGTTACAAACAGGGGAAGAACCAAAGTAAGTCCAAAATCCAGCAGGGCAAATGTTAAGTCTTGTAGCTGTATGTCCAGCATCTGAAGCAATCTGTGGCAAATTATGAGCTCCCAAGGGCTTGTGTGGTTCCACCCCTATGGCACTTCTAGTGGTCACTGATCCCATGGCTTCTCTCTTGTGCTGGCTTTGCTCCCCCATTGCAGCTTTTCTTAGATGATACACATTCCTGGCTTTTCCAAATTTCTGGGGTCTCCATTCTGGCTTCACACTCACAGCCTCACACATTGCCCTCTCAGGGGTGCACTGCCTGGCTTTCCAGGCCCTCTGAAATCGGGGTGGAAGCTTCTTTAACCTCAGAACTCGTGCATTCTCCATGCACTTAAAACCAGTGTCACGTGGATGCTGCCAAGGTCTGCTGCTGGTTGGAGCAGTAGCCAGGCTTTCCCCTTTCTTGGCCATAGGGGTTGAGCGCCTGGATTGCTGGGCATTCTGAACCTGAATGCGAGAAACAGATTCTCTGTCACCATTTTGGAACCTTGTGTGGCCTCTGCCGCCATTCTGGAATGTTGTACTCTGCAGCCTTCTACCCCAGGGAAAGTCTTTTACTTTTGTATCTTTGAGGCTGTAAGGGTGGAAACTTGTTGCCTCTTCCTGTGATGTCTGTAGGCCATCTTTTGTATTCTGCTCCTTTTTAGCAATCAAGGTTTCAGCTCTAAATTTACAGTCCACAGTTTTCTGACCAAATTCACATTTTAAATCACCATGCTGGGCTCTTTGCTCTTGATTTCCAACATAAATCTGGCTAAAAGCCCTCAACAATAGCCATGCCACTGCCTCATCATTTGACTGCCTTGAAATTTTCTTTGCCAGATTAATCAGGCCACCACCCTTAATCTCAGTCTCAAGCAAAGTCTCTGGACATGAGCAGAATGCAGACAAACTTTCTGCCAAGGCATAACACACATGGTGTGGAGTCCAACAGCCAATGCAGTCCTTATTCCCAGCAGAAACCTCCTGAGCCTGGTCTTTACTGGCAGGCTTTCTATCAGCCTTCTGGTCTCCTGAGCTCTGACCGGAATCTCCCCTACATAATAGCCTAAGCTGTTCCAGCTCTAGGCATTCAAATGACATCTCCAAACCTTTCCAAATTCTTCCCACAAGCCATTCTCAAAGGCTCTTGAACCACATGGTCAGGTACAGTCACAGCAACGACCCCACTCTTGGTACCAAATTCTGTCTTAGTTACTTTTTCTCGTTGCTGAGACAAACACCTGACACCCAAAATTAGGGAAGAAAAGGTTTATTTAGCTTACAGTTCTGGAGATTTCAGTCCATAATCAGCTGGCTCCAAGGCAGAGTGGTATGGCACTGAGGCAGCACTTCAAGGCAGCAGCCAGAGCAAAAGAGGGCAGCCATTCATGGCGACTGCAAGTGGCAAGAGCAAACCACGCCAAAGAGGAAAGCATGCCCCCATTCTGACCTTACATTGTATGTTGGCTCCTCCCCTGGGCAGGTGCAGAACTCATACCACCAGTGCCAGAGCTAGACAACCAGTCAATCATAAATGTTAGATTCAGCTGCTTCCATGACTACATGAGGCTTGGGGGGCAATCTATATACAAACTGTAACAATGCATGATAGTTATTGTGTTATATATCTTTCATCAGATACGTCTGGAGTTTCCACACTTTTTATATTGCTCTTAAATGCTTCATTGTTAACCTGATATTTATACCCTGTAAGACTGAACAGGCATTAATTCTTTCATTTTATAAATAAAAAGTGGAAGAACAAAGTAATTAAATGAGTAGCTCACAGTTCACACAACAGGTGAAGATGACTTCTTAAAGTAGGATTCTAACACATGTTTAGCACAGCAATTAAGAATATGGAACAAGAAACTTATCTATGGGTCTAGTCTCAGCTACCAATACCATGGCAGACTTGTTTAAACTCTACAGCTTCTCTCTCTGCTTCCTCGTTTATAAAATAGGGTTAATTATAAAATATATTTCACAGCATCATTGTGGAGAGTCCTGCAAGTCGATCTGTTTATTACTGTGCCTGTCACATCATAAGCACACGTAAGTGGTCAGGTGTCACTAGTATGAAATCCCAGCCTGTATTATACACCATTCTGTAAAGTGATTAGTATTATAAATACTTCAGCAAATAAAAAGCGTAGTGAAACATCTTTATCTTATAACTGTGTCTGTGTTAAGCAAAAGGTGATTCTCGTTCACCTAAACTGCTTTTCCCAGCAGGAACTGCTCTGGACAATGTTTTTCTTCTTTTCTGCTGGCAAAGGTTTTGCTTTCAACATGTTTCAGACAGCAGGCTGTGGTGACTCTTCAGAGTTGGCCACATTTTCCTTTGACCCTAGAGGAAAAATGAGAACTAGAACCTCTGAGCATGCCTGAGAAGTTGTCAGCCTAAGACTTGAATTGCACTTTCTTTGCATTCCTACTACTTGAAGCTCTACCATGCTGTTATCTAAAAGGTTTTGCACATTTTCTAAGTGAAATATGGGACATTGGGGAATGCACATGTTAGGGGTAGTAGAAGGATGGTTCTGTATGCCTATTTCCTTATGGGGTTGCAAGGCCTGGTTTTAGTATGTGACAAGGTGGGGCATCTCTTCCTCAGTATCCTGTTCTTCTTGGATGAGGATACTAATGACAGCAAAGTGAAGTTGTCCACATAATGCTTAAGCTGATGTGCCCAGCTATGTTATGTCTCAAGGTGAAATTGCAGAATGTGAAGGCAATTTTAGTGAGATTTCCTGGATAGGCAGGAAGATCTACACACTGAGAAGAAAAGTCGTGTCCCCTTAGTTGCTCCCAGTTTTTATTTGACCTCCTGTATTTCACTGATTGACTGATTCATTCATTCATTGATATGTTCTTTCATTCAAGTAATATTTTTGATAATAGAGATACAATAGTGAGCAAGTAACAGACATAATACATACTTGCCTTTAAGAGGCTACTTACTGGACCAGAAGGTAGGCATTAAAGAAATCATCACATGAATATATAGTTATCATCTGTTAAATTCTAAGGTCCCTAAAGAAGAATTCAGATTTCCATCATGTGAATGGATGAATAAAATATAACATATTCATATCATGCCATATCATTGGGAAAAAAAAACGAGTGAAGTACTGGTACATGCTTCAGTTTGAGTGAGCCTTGAGAACATTATACTAAGTGAAAGGTTTTGTGGTTTGGATCTAAAATGTCTCCCAAAAGTCATGAGAGGGGCCTCAGAAGATGCTTAGATCACGAGAGGCCCATATTAACCAGTGGACTGATCCATTGATAAGTTTGTATGTGAATGCACTGTAACAAGGTGGGGCCTTGTTGGCAAAAGTGGGTCACTGAGAATGTGACAGGGAATGGTATGTTCTTGTCCCAGCATTTTCCTTTGTCTCTCTTGTTTTCTCTTTCTGCTTCTGACCTTCGTGAGGTGCACGCCTTTCCTCTGTCAGGCCCTTCCACCACTATGTTTGTGCCTTGGGGCCAGCTCACCATGGACTGAACCTTATCAAGCTATGAGCCAAGATAAATCTTTCTTCCTTAAATTGTGTATGTCAGCTATTTTGTCCCCGAGGGAGGACAGTGAGTAACACAGAAACCAAACACAAAATAGCACACATTATTTGATACTATTCACAAGAAATGTTCAAAACAAGCAAATCTATGAAGACAAAAAGAATGTTAATGGTTATCATGAACTAGAGTAGTTGGAGGAAATGGAGAATGACTGACAATGAATATGGGTCTTTTTTTTTGATGTGGCAATGAAAATATTTTAAAGTCGAATGTACAAATAGTTGCAAATCTCTTGAGTGTACTAAGGGGATTAAATTACACACTTTAAATGATTAAATTGAATGGTATCTGAATAATGTCTCAATAAAGCTACTAGAGTTATGATAAGGCCTTTGAGAACACCCAAGGCAATGTATTCTGCAGACCAAGAGAAGGCTTCCTTGAGGAAGTGATGTGTGAGTGGCGGTCTTCAGTATGAGTGAAAATCTAGGAAAAGGGAGGCTGGGAGGATGGGGGAGACTGTTCACAACAAAAAGGATCTATGGAGCATAAGCGGTCCATAAGGAAGTCTAGAAATACTGGTACTTTAAAAGCAAGAAAAGAAGTGATGCATAGTGAATCAGGGAGGTAATCAGACATCTACTGTGGGCAGACACTCTTCAAGAAGCAATTTATATAACGTCTAATGTAACCTTCCTCATGAGCCTAGTAAGTTGGAATAGTTATAGGCAAGGAAGATAATGTAGAGCTTTACAGAAATTGTTCAAAATATTTTTCTTGGTCCTGATAGAAATATAACAGCAGTAAAGAAAACATGGACAGGACATGACCATTCTTGAATTTTAAAGATCCCTCAGGCCAGCTTTGTGAAGCATTCCTAGGAACAAAGAGATTATATGTGCTAAGCCTTGGATAAGGAGACTATAGAAAGATCACTCTACAGGATAATTTGCTCTATCCATAATCTGTTATTCTTGCAGAATCAGTGGAAGAACAGCCTGGGGAAATAGAACTATTCAGAAAACCTGGCACAGTGTCCTGCACACAGTCTAAGAAGTACTCAAATAATGCATGTGCCAAGGCTCCTCTATTCAATCCATTTTAGATAAATTAGCTGTCTTCAGTGGGACAGAGCAATGAGTCTCTCAGGTATCTCCTTTTACACAACAGGTTGACAGAAAAAGACTTGCATCATTTGACTTTATTGATCTGGGTACTAGGCAGTAGTAAAGTGTAAGCATTCAGGGCATGGGGATTGGAATCAGACAGAATTATCATTCTTGAATAATAGAACAGGCATTTGTCCTGATCCAGGCTGATGAGCAGCAGCAAAAAAGAGCTCTAGGACTGGCCAGGAGCATCACTACAGGAGTGTTTCATATCATTTCCTATCTGCAGGTTTGAGTCATTAAGCACAAGTCATTATAATTTACTACCAGTATAGCATGATGACATTGGTTGAAAAGTATTGGAATTGATGGAGGAGAAGGCATTTAGTAAGTCCCCACAACTTTCATTCGAAGAACTGTCTGTTGTTGAATGTGTCTACCTTCCCATCCTGCTATGGACAGGACCCAGGCCTGCAGCACCAGTAATATCACCTCAGGGGGAGATAGCAATTATATAAAGGGTTATATTTGGAGTACATGTAAGTTTGCTATGGATGGTTAACAGCCTTAATTTCATCTGCAATCTTAATTCTTTCTTGCAATGTAACAACATATTCAAAGTTTCCATAGATATGGTACAAACATCTTTAAACATCTTTCTGCCTAACCATAGAAAGAATGAAAAACTGACATGACAGTAATTATATCTTCCATCTCCACTCCTCCTGGAGGTAAAAATGTGATGTGTATCCCTCTACTCTCCTTATAAAAGACTGAAGGTTCCAAAAACATTTTCTTCTTCATTATCTTTTGTCTGAATGTTGCCAGAGGCTGGACTAGTAGTGTCTGAGGCTATAAGAATATGGATTAAAAATGTGGTAGATGTTTCCTTGATATTGGGCTCAAAAAAATTTGGTAGAGAGCAACGTGCATGTGAGGAGGTGAGGGGTAAGGAGATGCCAGTTCCTATTTCATTATTTAGAAGAACATATGAATTTTCTTTGGATTGGCACAATCTCAGAAAACAGCCTCCTATTTCTTCTGTGTTCCCTTGACCAAGAGGGATAACCAACTGAGCTACCAAAGGGATAATCACAAAGTGTTTCCCAAGAGAGTTTGAATTCTTGTTACAGAGAAGAATCTGATTTCCTGGTAGAGATAACCAGCAACTTGCCAGAATGAGGAGACCTTACTCAGAGAAGTCGTACTAGGAGATTTATTCTGAGAATCGTATCCCTTACAAAGGTAAAATCTATATTTCACTCAGCCCCACAAGGAATCGGCCTCAGAGATGAGGCAATCACAGGAAAAGACTGCAGCTTTTCTTGCATGCCAAACCAGAAGAACCATGAATGCTTTCATCCCTGGGAATGATAAAGAAGAGTGCAAATAGAACAGAGTTGGTAACATTTACAACACAAAATAAAATAATTTAGGGTTCAATTGATCCAAGTGGAGACCTTTCATAGCAAAAATAATTATGATAATGATAGCTAACACTTATGTAGCAATAAGATGCTATGCTGTAAGTAAATTAATTCAGGTAATACTTTAAAAATCCTGTAAGTCAACTTGCTGATGAGGAATTCAAGGCACAAAGTTAATAAGTAATATGCCCAACATCATACAAACATAAATGTTAGAACTGGGATTTGGATTTAGGAAATGAGGCTAAAGTAGTAATGTTTTCAAATAATTATTTTAAAAAATAACATCAGAATACATTTATTGATTAGTACAAAATACCTTTGCCAGTCACTTGAATTCTATTCTGTCATTTTGGTTTATTGATTCAGCAAACATTATTAAGAGCCTGGTATGTTTAAGGAGCAGAATCACAGGGAAGGAGGGAGGGAGGGAGAGAGAAAGAGAAGGAAAAATTACATTAAGGAAGAAGAGAGGTAGTGGGACAAATTATGCAATATGTTGGAGCTTCTGCAAGTTTCTTAGTTTTCCTATTAATAAGATGTGGGAAGTTTTGTGAGGGTGTTGAGTAGAGGAGTGATATAACTTGATTTATGTCTTAAGAGGATTTGGGGGGTACTATGATTAAAATAACCTGGTAGTATACAAGGGCGGTGTGGAAGGATGACCAGTGAAGAAACTGTCGCAAAGGTCCACAAAAGAGATAGTAATACTAGGCTAGTGAGTAGCAGAGGAGGGGATGATGTGGAGAAGTTTAGGATATAGTTTGAAAGTAGAAGTAATGGGATACACTGATGAATGGGTTCTGAGTCCTGAAATAGAAGAATGAAAATCACTGCCAATTCTAAGAATTACTTGTAGCCTGAAGCTCACCAGCACCAGTTTTAATATTTGAGGCTGTACCCATTATCATAATGCCTATGAAATGTAATTCTACTATGTTTGAAAACATTATTTATGCAAAATTTTTGATAATGGAGAGGGCAAATATAGAGTGCAGGTGAGTAAAAATGGACTTTGTTAAGATATCCCAAAGGAGGGTGCTCCTCATATAAATATCATCATGTTCACATGTCTTAGTGGGAAAGTGCTGGTCATCTGCTCCAGAGCAATTATGGGTTAGAAATGTGTTAGTCATAACTCTCATTACCTTAGATTGTGAGCTTTTTTGATAATAAAGCTAATATGAGGTTATTAAAGTGGGTCTTAATCTATTGACTAATGTCCTTATAATAAGGGGAAATTTGGACATAGACATGCACACAAGGGGAACGAAATGTGTACAGAAAACAGAAATCATTGAGGCCAATGAATCTGATGTAAAACACCAGCAGCTGGAAGAGAGTCTTGAAGTGGATGTCTCTTACAGCCCTCAGAAGGATCCACTCGGCTACCACTTTGATCTTGGACTTCAAGCCTTCACAACTATCAAAAGATAAATTGTTGTTGTTTAAGCAGCCCAGTTTGTGGCACTTTTCTGTAGCAGCCCTCTCAAATTAATATAAGGTTTCTGAGAAAAGACTTTTGGAAGTAAAAACCAAGCTGTGATAGGGGACTGGGAAAAGAATTGAGTTTCTCATGGCTAAGATGCTGAGATGAATGCCAAGCTGTCTGCTTGCTGATGACCAAATAGATACTGTTACTATAGCACCTAGTAATATGTCAGACACACAAACAATACTCGGTAAACATTGACTGCTTTACAGAATGTCTAAAAACTTAATACTTAAAT